>JAGQDJ010000202.1:631484-885333 GCA_022885665.1 Triops longicaudatus | reverse complement strand
ATATATATATATATATATATATATATATACAACAATTAAAAAAAAATCCCATAAACTTCCTGTTAAACGACAGGTAACAATTACAATAGTTTACAATAGTAAACAACTAGTACGAACATAAAAGACAGTTTACATCTGAATGGCTGAAGACATCATCTTCTCCTTGCACCGGAGTAACAATTGTATGAGGCACGTGAGCTGCCTGCCGTCTCATATTACGGCATTTCCACCATTTTCTACTATCATCCAACACCTGTTGAAGTGAGAAAATACAG
This sequence comes from Triops longicaudatus, assembly GCA_022885665.1. NCBI lineage: Eukaryota > Metazoa > Arthropoda > Branchiopoda > Notostraca > Triopsidae > Triops > Triops longicaudatus. Next base: position 885,058 of record JAGQDJ010000202.1, on the reverse strand, counting down.
TACGACAATGAAAAAAAGGAAAAAAAAAATTAAAATAAAATAAAATAATAGTAAAAAATGATCATAACTGAATAAAAGAAGAAGAAATGTATTATAATTACCTCCAGGTACTCTCCACGAACCACGGTCAGCTCTTTGTTATTATTCGCTGTACGGGGGTACGTCACTTGCACAATTTTGCTTCCACGGCCACGTAGCTCTTCCAGCCATTCTTGTTGCTGACGCTCAAATTTAGAGGGATCAGCGGGCAAATGGTCGATGGAATCATCTGAGATGTTGCTTCCCGCACTAGCCCCACCTCTTACTCCCCAAGGATAACCGTGTTCGGAAGGCGGAGTACGAGATCCTTCCCGTACTGGCACGGCATTCTTTCTCCCTCTTCGCGGTGAGCTTTCGCTGTCGTAATCGTATCCCGAACTTGACCTTTCTGGATATCGCCTGGGTTCCTATAAAAAGAGATTTCACTAACGCGACTCTGCTGAGAAAAAATGGCGTCCATAAAAATCTCGAGTACGCAATTCCGCGTCCAGACGTATGACGCGACTTTAAGAGATTGTCAGTCATAAAAAAAGTTAAAGTTGTCTTCGTTTTCAACAGAAAGTTGAAGACGAAGTGGAAGAAACGGAGAGCGAATGAAAAGAAAAAAGGAGAAACGTGAAAAGAAGTTTTACTGGTGGGCCACGGCTGCGATTAGTTTCTCTCGGTGGAGGCAATTCTTCCTTCTCGACACTGGGTCCCCTGCTCGAGCCTGGGGCGGAGCCCAGAGTCGAGCTATTAAGGAAGGACATATCCGGCGCCCATCCATCCATGAAAACGGGATTGTAAGGAGCCACTATCCCCGGCCATTTTTCGCGGGGGATTTGCCAAGGGTCGCCCAACGATTGCCACAATTCGGTTTCTTTGCTCGTTAAGCAGTTTTCCAGTAGTTCCACAGCGTCTTGGGTTAACAACGGAGTCACGACTTTGGAAGGCAAATTGGGCGTGGCTGAACCGTGCCCATCCCGTGAAGCATCCACAATTAGCGCTAACGGCGTAAACAAGAAGTGCACCAATTCGGGGGCATTGGGATCGTGGATATGGGCTTTCAATTTCGCCTAAATAATTTGCATTTTAAATAACAAAACCATTTTCTTCTTCCTACATTGTCTAATGTTATTTATAACCTATATTTTGAAAACAATATGAGGGGCAAATAGATAAACAGAAAAAAAAAACAACTAAAAAGGTATTAACAGGAGTGCTGACAACGTGCAAGAGACATCTTACCAAAAGAATGAAGGACAATTTAAACTTCTGGAAAATGTCCACAAACTCTGGTTCCGGTGGAGGTCGAGCGCGCATAGATAACATTCCATCTCCCATATCCTTCTTTTTCGATTTGCGACTCCTACACCAATCCAATATTAGTCCAATATTAGTTCAAATTTGCACTAAGTTGTCATACGCAACACAGGGCACAAACATTTCAAACCAGCTTCAAGGCCTCCCTTTGATATTTAAATACTTTTTATTTAAAGGTAAATTGATACCACAAAAATCTGACTGGGGAAAGAAGATGTACCACAGTAAAGAGCAATTACTTGTGTCTGCGTTCCAATTCTCTGCTCGCAGCTGCTGCATGTTGCAATCTCGCAATAAACCGTTCAATATCGTCGAAACAGCGATTCAGGATCGCTACTTCCCGTTCATATTTCTCGCTGGACGTCGAACTCGTCTCGTCATTCAGTTCTCTATTGTACGCCACCTTTTCGCGTTCTAATAGTCAAAAGAAAACAAAGTTATAAAACGAAAACAAATCACGGTGACAAAGTTGACTAACAGATGTTAATCACTTTATCATCACCTCGTCGTGCTTTGAACCCCATTTTAAATGGCGTAATATATGACACTCCCCAAAAAATTCACAACTAGTTTTAATAACTAGTCACGTTCCCCCAAAGTACAGGAACATCCGTTTTGGCAAACTTACGTTGCGCCACTGCATTAAAAGCGTTCACTTGTTCCCGCACGTGCATTCCGTTATGTGGCGGGTCAGGTGGCGGGTTATTGGGTGGAGGAGGAATTGAAGCTGGCCCTCCCGTTCCTGTTCGACCTTTACCAGCCATGTATAACTTCATTTCTTCCACTAGTTCCTGCGCTGATACCCTTACGCACTGAGATATGGAAAACGAAGGATGAGAAGAAAAAAATAAATAAATAAAAGATGGTTATTAGCTGGTTAATCGCTCAACACCTACACAATATACTCGTATTGCACACGTCATAAGAAAGAGGTCGTTGGATCATTACGACGGAAAAAAAAGGAAAGATATCTTCGCAAGGTGTCAAAATACATTTTGGTTCTCCTTATTTATCATTCACTTGAGCGAAACTGATAAGAACTTTACAGTAAGAGAAATTGCCACCAAAAATTTTTAAAAGAAAAGTTTTACTCGTTATGTAATTTACTAATGCTACTATTTACTACTAATGTTATTGAATGGTATGACATGGTAGGAAGAAAAAAGTAGGAGCTATAGAGTTCTCTTTACTTGGAAAATATGCATTTCGGAAGGATTCTGGCCTTGGGCGTCTTCACCAACAACGAAAACAAAAATATTGTTGTACATTTCACGAGGATTGTTGCTCGTGAATGCTGTTGGATCCTGGATAAGATGCAACGGAAACTTCTCTACGACATCCTGTAAATGACACAGTAATATAAGTTAAAATCTTTAAAGACACTGAAGTTTAAAAATTTTTATGCTTAAGGTTCAATAATTACTGATCACTCAATGTTCTTGATGTCTACAATAAGGGTACAAAAACAGTAAATATACTGTATATAAATTTCAACGCTAAAAACACGAAAGCTTTGAACAAGCCAACGAAAATCAGCCAAAAATGATACCAGGCTCGATAATACCAGACAGGTCAGGTTTAAACGAATAAAGTTAAGGCACAGAAGGGGTAAAAGATCTTGTTTACCCCGTTTTCATGGTCCAAAATAACAACCCATTTGCGCTCTAATCGCAACTGCATTTTTTGGGTCCAAATGCCCGAAGTTTTCTCCATTTCTAACAATCTTCGCATTCCATCGGCAGGATAAACCAAACCAGTTTGCGCCGAAATCGTAAACGTAGCTAAATGCTCGACGACGAAATTCGGACCCTCGTCCATGGATGTTACACTGTGCTGGTCTGAAAAGACAAATTAACACTTACATTTTGTTCTGCGTCAGAAAAAGACAGAACGCCCGAATAATATTTCAGAACTTTTGGGAAAAATATATACAACAATAAATAAATAAACAGAATTAGGACAGTAAAAGCTCCCAATTACGTATATTTCTTATTCAAATCCGGGACAACTGCGAGATCAATTTCTCCACGGTGTTATAAAATTCGTTACGAATATACTACTTAAAGAAAAGCTACAGTTGTGAATCCCATCCTTGTAAGTTAATCGAAAAGTAAACATGATTCGCCACGGATGATACTCTTCCCTCTGTGATTATGTAAAACCCAGATTTCAACGCAATCAACTACAATTTGACATTCAAAAGATTTAGTGGAAATTCTATTACACTTCTAGAAAATATAAAAAATATTCTTATTGAAATATTTTTAAGTTATGAAGGAAAATGACAGAATCGTTAAAATCTCATTGATATTTCGCTACTAAACGAAAAAAAAATCTTCTAATAGCTATAGGTACACGTCTTAATTCCACAAAGACACACCAGGTCACCATGTGCAATCTCTTAAACGAATAAACAAAAAACCTCAGATTCTGACCGCAGAAATGACACCCGAATTAATTTGTCGTAAAAATGACGGCTTACCTGAGCTGTATCCGTTTGCTCCACGGTAATCAGCCATGATGAATCGCTCTTTAAATGCTATGGGTATGGGAAACTCTCAAGTCTGTGAAACGCCGAAAACCACCGAAAAAGGCACAGAAAATAGAACCTTGTTAGACAATTCAATCTTGCACTTTCCTCTCACATTAATCAAATTGCGTGAAAACTCGGCTGAAACTTTTAGTTATCCGTTGCACGAAACTACGTAGCAGTTTTGAGCTTCCCCTCACGTACTGAGCCCTTATCAACACTTAAAGCCTCCTAAATCCCCTGCGAAGCGATAAGTTCGATTATTTGTCGCGCTTCACAAAACGTCATCACAGCTATTGCATTTACATAAAAAGGTGGTTAAAATAATACACCCACTTGTATCTATGAAATTTACATAAAGCTGTTAAGCGAAATTCAACAAGAATCCAAGCTTTGATAAAGATTTAACAATTCTAAGAAAAAACACTGTGCATTAAATGTCATAATAGTTCATATTAAAGATAAACAGCTATTTGTAAGCAGAAAAGACGTGTAGCCCGCGCTGTGATAAAAAGTTTTTTTTTCTTTTTATGCAAGCACTTTGAAAAAAGCTTTTGGAATGTCTACCTTTCATAAGATATTCATAGATAACTTTTCGAATACGAAAAAATGAGTGAAGTCTCGTGGAAAGATCCACATCAATGTAAAGGCGCTCGAAAAAAATAAAAGGAATAAGTTTCATAACGGAACACAGTTTTGCGACAATACTGAGACAAACGTGTCTGAAACAGAAGAGTCCTAAATTATGTCAACAGTATTTAACACATTTCCGGTCTTCATTTGACAAGGTCTATAGGACGGACCCTCACCTTAAAAGACCGACTACGTATAAAGAATATTACGATATGATATGGGTAAGGGATAAAATGGCGAAGGAAATTTATGGAGAGAATTCCGTTAGATGAGTTTAGGAAGGCGGTAAAGGTCTTGGGAGAATACGCGGGATTCCACAAATTACATTGCTGGAGGCAGTTCACCTGTCCTAGCGACCAAACCCACATGGGGATTTAGGATGCCTGGCCTTCCATATCTCAATGCTAATCAGGGAAAGTGATACTTACTCGTGCAAGTCTATCATAAGTCAACTAAATATGGTTGGTTTTCTCCTCAAATCCGAAAATATGTTTGGTAAACTGTCACCAAGTTTGTTAGGAAAATTCACAAACATTCCCTGACAAGCTTTCAAGCAACTCCTAAGAGTTAATCAGTGTTGAGTGTAAGATTAATTGTGTATTAAACTGCAGCTAAAACTTGGAATTTAAGAGTTCCATACTTACAATTAATTGACAAGCTATTAGAAGCAGGTGAATTGGTTGATTAGAGTAGAAATGGCGTCTAGATAAGCTTACAAGTTTTATGTCCGACGTCTGTTCAGGCGAAGCGGTTTGAACAAGTTTTTCTTGAGGATATTCACGCAAAATAGCACTCGAATTGTTACCACACAGAAGAACGAAAATCAAGAGACTTCCAGTTAACGCTGCTGCAAAACACTTCATAAAATGGGAAATTTACCTGAAGAATGCTCACAATTCAGTCCCCTCCCATCCTAGCAGCCATTCATGCCAACTTTGCCCAAGACGACCCACATTCAACAGGTTTACGCCGATCACCTGCACGCTCACCTGCCCTAGGCAGACGCTAAATGAGGACCTCTTGCGGTTGGCGTATTACAAACAGAGAAGATCAAAAGAAACTGGTACTGTAGCTGGCAGTATGAGGCACACTGTTCCATTTTTATGAACAAATACGTAGCTGGTTAATTTATCGAGTTGCTACAATTTAGACTTAATTTTTTAAGTTTTGCTGTGCTTCAAACGTTGTAATTAATAAAATGCATGTTGAAATGTTTTGTCTCACCGACTATGATGAAGTTCCTACAGGACTCAGTTCGCAGTTCGGGATTTTCCGGCCTACACACGCACTTTACGCCACCTCTTATAAGCCTGCAATACCATTTGATGAAGGTTTAGTGTGGCTCGTTGGGAATAGCCAGCCATCTACGTAGGCGAGTGAGTAGTTCCTTGACTGAATTCTTTTTCTCCCTTGGGTTTGTTTACAGAAGAAGTGACAAGCCCAGTACTCGTCTTAAACCTAAGATAAGAGTCAAATTTACTCCTGTTCGCTACTAGGTCTCCATTGTAATATGATGACTTTTCAGCACCAGCCAGGCACCGCCATGGAATGCTTAAGTGTAAGTTTTAACAGTTAGATTATTTTTTTCACAAAATTTTAAGATTAGAATTTTTTAATTGGTGCCAATTTGGTTACTATTATTTAGTGAACAGTATTCAATTTTACTACTTGTCTTAGATACCCATTACATTGCACAAAGAAAGTGTTTTGGATGCCGAAGGTCGAGAGGTCTTTCGCTGCGGTTTTAAGATCGGTGGCGGTATTGATCAAGACTTCCGGAAAAGCCCTCAGGGGTACACTGATAATGGCATCTACGTTACAGAAGTGCAAGACGGTAGCCCAGCATCCAAAGCAGGACTTCGAGTCCACGACAAAATACTGCAGGTATTTCATGAGAAGTTGTAGTGGTAAATAATTTGCATAACATGCATTTTATTTGATTAAATTTATCTAATTGACTCATCGAAAGTCAAACCACAATATAGAATTTCATGACCGTGTTACTATTTTTAGTGCAATGGGTATGACTTCACGATGGTGACGCATAAGAAAGCTGTGGATTACATAAAAAAGCACCCAGTCCTCAATATGTTGGTGGCGAGAAAGGGGGTTACACATTCATAATTCCGTCGTCTAGACCACGAACCCAGTCTTGACTTCACTAAAGTGTGTGAAGTGTCAAAAGTTCAGCTAAAAGAAATGATATTTTCATTTTTTGACCAAAAATGGGCCAGCAGTCTTTTTATCTGTCTTCCCAAAAAATTTATGTTCGCACAGTTTTGTATGCTTTGAATCGAGGCCAAATGCTATTGCATGCTTTTCCCGTTCTTTCGCACCTGTCACATATACAATGCATGCGTTGCCAAGTCAAACTTTTGTAATTTATCAGTTTTGTATTTTCCCAAGGGCTTATAATTATACAAATAATTCATTAAAACTGGTGTTGTCGGCATAATAGCCATATCCAAACAATTCACTTTTGTGTTGATTATCTTTAGAATTTCTGAAGATAGGATGGAAAGAAACCGTCACTGGTGAGTTACTGTAATATAAAGCAGTGCTGGTAAACCAGTATAAGAAATGTCTCGGGTCTGACTACTAAGGGACTCGGGTATGTACTGGACAAACCGGAGTAAAAAAGACTTTCTACACACTTCGGACAAATGGCGTAGAGGCCAAGGTTCACTGTGTTCTTCGTATTTTACCGTTTATTACGCTTCCATGTATTAACGTGTAATTAGTGCTAGAAAAAGTGCTTAAATGCTAAAAAAATAATAAAAAATAAGAGAAATGGTGCTGCAGTCGCCTGGTCCATGCGTAAGGGAATTCCTCTTTAACAGAATGTCAGCATATTTCTTGTCACGTGTACAATAAACGACGAGTAGTACTACTTTCTGTGGCAAAGTGTGTTATTTGACAAGTATCCTTTATTTAGAACACAGACTTTTATCATTGACTGGTAAAAGCGTGTATCGGTAATCCAGTCTTAAAATGTGTTGATACACCAATTAAAAAATACCGCTTCGGTATAAGTGTCTGAATAATTCTGTACTCGCTCACATCGTTAGGAATTTGTTTGGTGTGACATGTACTTTACACGAAATGAATTTGTCAGGAGATAAACTGTGACACACCACTTTTAAGTTTACACTACATTGAAAAACTTTGGTAGGAGAATACTGTTGTCGAACTTCATTCTCTTTTCATGGAACAACTTCGAAGCTAATAAAAATGAACTTGTGCTATATCACGAGTGTAACGTGGCTGGGTGCGAATGGCTTTTACTCGATGCGACGGAATTAGTATTGTTTTTCTCATGGGAGTGGTTAGCGCTGAATGATGGACCTTGATTAGTCCGTGTACCGGCATAGAGCGGTGGGCGGGGTGGATTCACGCACACATAGACTGGCCGGTACAACAGAATTTCTTCTTCTGTTCCTGACCCACCATCATACACTTGTCCTAATTGAAATTCGGGTCCAACGTACCGTCCACCTTCTACGTGCTCACAAGCAGCCTCTGAAACGAAAATCAGATTGTAAGTTCTCAAAAGGGGAAGTAATAATTTTAATATCAAATCCTCCGTTACCGTAGTGAATGGTTGGTTGGTGGGTTGAATTTGGGATTCGAAAGGGAACTGTGGCAATCGTGATAGGGAACATCAATTCAAGGTCTTCGGTGTCGGACTCCTCTAAGACGAGACTCACCTAGAAACGAAAGCTATCAGTTTCCGTGGAGTTGACGTGCAAGGAGACCTTAACTGCGCGATTTGATTCATTACAACATTCTAATACAATGCTATAGAAACGACTGTTGTAAGAGTCTTATTCGCAATACTGGTTTACGATTTTATTACGGTTTGAATGTGATGAGCCGTAATGATTTTTCAGTGCCTTTTGATGTTTGTGGTGATCTTATGCAACAAGCTTCTCCCGCTTGGCATTCCCAACACATGACCAGTAAACCCAACTTACCGTATCCAACTGGGGACCGTACGCGTATGGATACCAAGACAGTGCACGGTGCGTCAAAATATTGGCCTGCTAACTGGACTTTTTAGATTTTGGTCGTTTTTTCTTTCATTTGGGAATTCAGACGACGAAAGAGACAAAGTAGATCGAATAAAATTGTGACACGCCCAAAAACTGTGAACTGCTTAATAATAAGCATAATTTTTCTTTTAAACCTAGAGAATGGTTTGGTTCGAAATTGCGGCATTTGCTGGCCGTAATTTGTTGCAATGGAACTATAGTACGAAAGAGCTTAAATATAGAAACCAGACACTTTTGTGGTAAAAAAGAAACAGAAAACCCCAAAGCGTACGGAAGATACATAATGCGTACCTTCTGTCATGTCGTACTTTGCCTTGTTAGTGGCACAGAATTGTAAAAGTAAACGCGCGTTATGCATGCATTGTATAACACATAATAAATGTCAACCCACGCGTCGTAAAGTGTCAGAGGCCAACATAAGAAAAACAGTTGCCTTGCTTAGGTGTTTGACGTTGTTGGACATCTACCAATATTGGAGTAGCCATAAAACGTATTTTCTACGCTTAATTGTTTCTCAATATTCAAGTTAGACACGTAACAGAATGGCAAAGCAAAGTTTGTTTGGATATTAATCTACCTAAAAATATTTTTTTTTTGCCTGCAAAATAGGCAATTGCAAATTCATGAAAATTATCTTGAAAATTATTTTGCACAATGAACAATAGGAAGCACTAACAAAAGAGATGCCAGAGACAAAAGAAGAGCCGTTCACCATTTTCTGTCTCCTACTTACATGCGGACGGATTCCTTTATTTGAATAATTGCGCTTCAAAAGTGCTCCTCGTTGTCGTTTCAAAGGCAATTATGAACTTTTTGATGCACCTGTCCATTGGCAACTACCTAGCTTGATTGTTAACGTTCTGTAACGACACAACTCCAAAGAGGCACGTGTAAAGTAATGTACAGTACTTTTACTTTTTCCATCAACTACCGTGAGTCAAAGTTTCCTGACGCAAGTCACGTCCTGTTAACAAGCAAAATGGCCAGAACGCTCTTATTTTCTTTTCCTTCTCTTCTGAGCTTTGCTATTAAGCCACGTGCCTCTTTTCATGGATATGAAAGGATGTGGAACGTATAAGGATAAACTCGCCAGTCAGCCGCACGTAGGCATTATGCATTTCTTTCGAACATATAGGCTTTGCACAGTGATGTGAAAGGGCACAAAACAAGAAGTAATTGAAAACCGAATAAGATAAAGATATTAGAAAGGACAGTTGATTGCACTAGTAAAGTGTTTTAGGCGGGGGGCGGATAGAGGAAATACGTTCTAACACTGAAGTAATACCATTTCTTTTACAAAGTAGCCTATTTGTTTTCATACGAAAATTTTCGGGAACTATCAGACTATTTTTGCCGAGGTACCCTTTTCATAACGAGGTTTGGACTTCTTGTAGAAATATAAACAAAAGTAGAAGTGTAGAAAAGTTTCATATACACACCTGAAGAACATAATAAATCGAAATGAGTCGACAGACTCCAACGAGAGAAGGCGGCATAACTGGAACGACTAACGACTGTGAAGAATCGAATTTGGAACGTAATCCGGATTGCACGGTATCTCCTCGGTATTCTAGAACTACATGCTGACAAGCCTTGGTAGCCCCTAATACGCCTCGGTGAACGCTGTAATCGACATACTAGTACACAGACGAAAGAAAGAGGTCAATTTAGTTTTATTTTCCAGTAATTGGAACGACATGGTAAGATAATCGTTTTCGTAATTGAAACGTTTTCGTACTTGAAGGAGTCTCAACCTTAACCGAACGTCTTCCTGCCCTCTGTTGTCAATATCGGCTTTGAGACGTAAACTTTCACCTCCAACGTAAGCTGATCTATCCAGCTGAACGCTCAATGAGACTGGACCTCTTTTGCAACATAGGCAACAAAAGGAGCGTTTGCGAAAGGCACTCGTGGGTTTCTAAAGGAGAGTAATTACAGGAATTGTATCACTTCGTAATATAATTCTCCGGAACATTTTTACTGGAATGTTTATTTGATATATATTAACTCCTAGAGAAGCAAATCAAATGATATCAAAGTAAATTAAGAAAAACATTACTAGAAACGATACGAGCCCTGGCAGGTGCGAAATGGTAGTTGAATTAGAGATTTCAGTTTGGGACTAAAGCAAAGTGCGCAAGTACAATGAAATTGAGACACCAAAAATTGTGTAAATGAGGTTGCCTATTGACGAAAGCGTTCTTTCTTTAAATGATATGAACATCTAGCCATGCGAGCCCCAGGCTTAAGATGGATTGGTTACTACACGGCAGGAGAGACCGCGTTTTTTGCCTCGTTTATCGAAGTTCAGCGAATAGAAAGCACAAAGCCGTTTGGCGTGAGACCGTAGACAACCCGTGTTCCACGCTTACGATTTTCACCATGTCCTAGTATGACAACAAACCCCAACTAAAAGATTGTAGGAAATGATATGTATCCCAAAGTTTAAACCTGTTAGAGTAAACTAAACCAGACACTAAAGCGGACGGTAATGTTCCCAATAATCGCCTATACCAGCGGCTCCCAAACTGAGAGCCGTGGTTGCCTTGTGCGAGCACTGCGAAATAGTCCTAAACTTCGGTTGAAATTAAGCACAAGTGAATTTGGAAAGAGATGTTATGGCAGGTCTTTAAACGGCAAGGGCACCGCGAGCTGAAAAGTTTGAGAACCCTGGCTTATACCTTTAAAAGGAATATTTGGAAAGGTAATCCAAGCGAAAGAGAATAAAACGTCAGAATCCCTGAAAAATTAGTTGGTCTGTCACTAAATGTTTTCAATATTTCTGCTGAAAGTGTTTCGCACCGTAGAAGTGATGGCAAAAGTTGATAATGTCACACGGGATTTGCAGGGAGAAGATAATGCCATATTGTATTTTTGTAAAAAAATGACAGATTCCCGACAATAAAAGATTCCGTTGCACAAAACTGAAAGAGTAGCTATGAAACTGAAAAAATAATTCTAATAAAAATGCAAAAAAATTGAGGTTCCATTAATGAAATGAAACACAAATGACATTTAACGAGAAGAAAAATGTTAGAATTACCAAGTATTGCTCATCCATACAATCGATATGAGGACCGATGATTGTGAAGTACTTCATGCCTTGTGGCGGTGAAGCATATGGAATGTCCACTGTTACCTAAACATGTATGTGTTCCATCTTTTATATCACTCGTGTAGTGGATTGAAAACACTCGTGTCTTTTCAGTGTGTGAATTTTAATTACTCTTCTTCTATTATTCTTGCAGCAAGAGTGTCATTATGATAAATCTACTATTTTAAAGTACATTTTGTTTCGATTTTTTAAATAATTTTGAATTTAGCACTCTATTTTTTAAAGAAGTTATTTAAAATATTCTTAGTTCTTTGATATGTGAAAGTAACAAAAACACATAGAAGTGTTATAAAATAACGTACTTTGATGAAGTAACGAATCGTCCCTGCTTTACTTTCGAACGAACAGGGTAACGAGCTTTCGGGCAATAAGAAATGGAACGGGAACTGGTGATAACCTCTGGGGATGATTGGCATTTGTCCTTCTGCCTTTTCTGTTAAGACAGTCCAAAGAAGAACAAACATAAATAACTCATTGAACCAAGTGACAGAGCCCTTAGCTTGACTGAACATGTAAGCAAAAGGAGAGAAAATCGTTTCAATGCTCCGGGTGACTTTTACAATGAAAAGAAGGGACTTCTAAAAAGCTCAAAAGCTTTTACTTCTTTTTTCTTCCGTTTTTTTTCCGCAAAAAAGCGAAAGTCTTTTGTTTAGCTAATCTCACCTTTGCCCCAAATGATTGTACGTTCGTCAATGAAATATTGATCGTCGCTGACAGTGCGCTGTTCCCCGGCTACGAGAACTTTCCATTCCACGTGAGCTTGTCCGCGTAATCCGACTCGAATCGCTAAAAGCGGAATAGAATCCCAGATTTATTAATTGTACAAGAGGCGGTCATCAAATTTTCAAGTTCATATAAAAATAATTTCTGCTGTTCGGCATTTTGTGCACAAAAATAGTAATAAATGCAAACTGTCGTTTAAGACGAATTCGAGGTTAATTCTTCAAGTGCCATGGAACTAATCATAAAATTGAATGGATTAGAAATTGAGGGTTTCAGTAATTTCATTTTTTTCAAGGCACAGTGTAATGTACGTTGTAACAAAGAGTTTAATAAAGCATGAGTAGATCGTGATGGAATATTAGAAAATAATATAAGTAATTGTAGTAAGGTTGAAACACGAAACGAATATTCAGTTGGCTGAATTTCTTGTTCGAGGTAATTATGTTGGGTGTAAATTGAGTTATTGGTTTGGATGAAGAAGACGGTGAAAACGGAACACGGAGGGGAAAAGGATGAAAGCTAATGCGATTTCTGTAGCAGATTGTATGGTTGTCAAGGCAGCAATCTCCAGGGGAGTTTTTGGCGTCCTGGTTATGAAAGCTGGTTAGAGAACATGAGGGAATATTAAGGGCGGAAGAAAGAGAAGGTTACATCTGTAGTTGATTTTTTTTGTAGGGGATAAAAGCAATGAAGACATTAACTGAATGGGTATAGAAATTAGGAATAAATATTTACCTCGTAGTTTGAAGTTTTCAATCGTATCAAGAATGACGACTCCGTAGACTGTTTCGCCCGCATAGTACATTTCCCGTTCTAGCCGAATGTCGAATTCACGAATATAATCCATTGAGACTGGTTTTTCAGACGTGCCGTATCGTTGGTAAGAAATGGGATAAGGTCCTTCAAAAGAGGGGAAGTTTAATTAACGAAACGAAGGTAATTCTTTAGAGCTGATTAGAGAACTGGCAAGTTTAAAACTACAATTTATCGCAGAGCTTTTTCTTACAAATACAAAAACCTTTATAGAGCAATAACTAGCTCTATTCAAATTGCCTCCGCAATACATAGTGAAAAAAGGTAATGTTATATATTGTTATGACTAACCGTACACGTGCCATGTGCTGTGTTCCTTCGCACGATATACAGTGCATGGCCAAGAGAATTTTGAATCCAAATGACAGCAAAGAGCGTTTGCTCATACCAAACGTGAAAAAGTCTTTAGAGAGCACTCGCTGGTTGCTTGAACTCCACATGTAAATAGGAACCAATACGTTAATTTTGAAGCTATATAACAAGTATTAGAACATATATGTACAGTGCAACCCCGCTTATTTGAATAAGCTCGGGACCAGATGGACAGTATTATAAAATGCCGTGTATTCAAAAATGCAAAGTTGAATGGACTTAAACGAGACAGTCAACTTTTTATTCAATTGGGTATTCAGATAAACGCTATTCAATTAATGGGTTACCATTGTATACTCTTTAATATTTGGAAAAATTTATACAAATTGCCCAGGGATACATAGTTCCACCCAAGTCCACTTTGCTCACATTTGTAAATAAATAAAAAAGTATTCGAAAGTCTTTATAGTTACCCTAAGTTGATATAACTCTAGTTTTGTACAGACATGTTCGGTGTGATGTGTATAATGCATGTATGTATGTGACGGACCTCCTACCCATCTCATGGTTCGAATATTTCTTCCGCTTAATACCCAGCATACCCAAGGAATCCCGAAGCTGCACGTGACATACGTGACATGCATGTCAGTCAAATTCTCTCTGAGGCAAAAGAATTTCAGGCAGTAATAAGATAACGATGCTAACAGTTCCGCGCTCGTTTCGTCAAATCGAAAAGACATAAGGAACTGGCAGAAATAAGAACTTTCCTCGGGCTCAGACGTCACCTCTTCTCTTTAGAAAGGTAAGAAAAACAAGCTTCCTATAAGTTGTTGACATCTTTCCTCGTTAATGACCCTTCTATCAGTATAAAGTATCAACAAGCACTTCCACGGGCGCAAACAAAGAGTCACCTGACTCGAGTGAACGCGTACTAGCATCCTTATTTTAACCTCGGTCTCTACGCCCCTTAGGGTGTTTTATAGCGTCTGTAAAGAAAGAAAAGCGAATACTAACCAGAAAGTACTCGTTTCTCCAAACCGAACCGTGTAAAAATTCTGCAAGAGCGTAATTTGCGAAGATCCAAAGGATGTGTTTGCGGCAGAATCAGTGTGTGACGTCAGCAATTTTACCCGCAGAACTCGGCGGCGGAAACATGTTAAAATTCTGTTTAGGGGTGTTCTAAGAGTCCCTGAAGATCTTCCGTCGTGGAAAAACACTTCTGAGAATGCTAATACCCTTTCCCTCATTTTTTCCCGTTCTTTACCACATTTCGTTCCGTCCTACTTTTACCCCTATACCCTTTTTAACCTTCCTTTGTAATACACCGGACGCTTATCTCACCACTGAACGACAACATGTTATTTATGATCTCGGCAAAGATTGTGTTTTATCAGCCTCCAACACTCTTCTCATTTTCATCCCTCTCCACCAGTCTTGTATACATCACGCTTCGTAGGTTCGGCGAGAAGTACCCGGACTCAGCTGTCTGTCAGGTATAATACTAGGCTACAGGATTTTATGCCTAATACCACCTTTTGTTTACAAAGCTCATATGTCTTGTACATAACGTTTTGGGAGGGTTTAAAAGTTAAATGGGTTCCGGGACATGCAAAACAATCTTCTTTATCTGCTCATCCAGCCCGTTTTTTTGTCCCATCATTCCAGCTTACTTCGCTCCGGAGATAAGCGAAGTTAAAAACTGATTGGTTGATTCGTCTTTCACGCTCTAAGTCGAAGTCCCGCCCTCCGTAGCCCAAGAGATTGTGTTCGCTTTTTTTTTTTTCTCTCCTTTTCTGTTTCAGCGCGTTGCAACAGCACATGTAAGATAACTTGCAAGTTGTCGTTCAACGCTCTTCGCTAAGCGGAATCTAATAATGGGAGTGACAATACGATCATTTTCGAAGCTTTCTCTTTGGAGTGGGAAAATAATAGAATTCCAGGAAAAAACATGGAATTTCGTTGCTTTAGCAAAGCAGCATTTTAGATCCCTTGTAGTCGTTATGCCTATCTTTTTTACATCTCCCATATAACCCTGTCATTGCTGTCTTTGAAGAAAATTGGCACGCAAATTCGGAAATGTTTCAAACGAGGAAATTGGGAAAGCTTAGCATAAAGGAAGGTAATTATAGTAATTTGCATTTGAATACTTATATCTACATCCCTTTCATTAATCCATGCTCTATTATAGTTTTTAAGCTATCATACATGCAGAAATTAGGTTCGTACTGTTAGTTACAATATTACTAAAATTATATTCTAGAAACTGAAAAGGAAGAGGAAATTTTTCTCAGTTGGAACTTCGAGAAACTTTTGATCGGCGAGAATTGAATTGAAATAACCCAATAAGTATACCCAAATGCATACGAGCACAATAGGATAGGATTGGAGTATCTCAGTACAATCCTACGATGCAAATCCTTTTTTCAGCATAAAGAAATACAAGTGCCAGTGCCATCCGTTTTGTGTCCGAGGCGCTTCTTAAACATGTTTTGTAGATGGATGGAAGGTGGTTTTGAAACTCGGTGTAGATCCAAGAAGAAAATGTTCTTGTAGAGGGTTAAAAATTGTAAGATGAAAGGAAGGGAAACCCCCGCTTGTAGCTCTATTTATGAAGGGGAAAAAAGCGTAAAAAGAGGGGAAACAGACCGAAATGGATCGATAATTTATTGGATATTGCATGAGAAGAGCGTAGTGGATTTTTATGTACAGATTTTCTGGTCCTTTAGTTTTATGTGCCCAAGATTCTGCATCCCATTAAATTTAACGTGTTTACCAGTGAAATTCCTCTTCGGACGCAATTTACACAATGCCGCCAGAAAAATCGTACTTGAATCGTAGGTCGTGCGAAACTCAACAACAGATGAATCAAGGGAATATAAAATTGGACCACGATGAATCTACCCCTTTCGAAATGCAGCAATTTACGAATTGAGAAAAACGCTATGCTATTTCTAGCTTTTTTCTGTAGAGCAACGTTATACGTTGTTAAATGTTGTACGAGTAATTTACAAGAGCTCTAGCGCCAGCCTGATGACGACACTTCGAACGACAACTAAGAGAACAATAAATCTTTATTACCAAAGAGTAATTTGTATTCGTGCAAAAAATACCGTAAGAAAAATAGTGTAAGAATATCAATAAGTTTCGGAAGTACGAACAGACTCGTGTAACATTTGTCAATTATGTTTTCATATTACTTTACAGAAGAATGGGCGCATTAGTTGATTATTGTTGAGAAGGTTCACATTTTAAGGTATAACACAAGTTATTGCCGTGTCTGTTTATTTAAGAAAAAGCTCATTTAAGTTTTTGCTTGTTTCCTCACGCAAAAATCCGTCTAGCCTTTGCCGATGTACGATCTATAAAAGCTTCCAGAATTGTAGTGTGACATTTTTGTATGAATAATTTTGAGTGCTACTAAATTATGCAAAGAATAAACAAAGATTTCGTCTAGAGCGCTACCCTTAATAAAATAAAGAAAAGTCTCTTGGTAGAAAATACGAGATCCGTCTTCGAAATGTTTGTTTCCATTTGTAAAGAATACAGTTTATCTTCATTATGTACTGCAATAATGTATTAGCTTCGCTACTAATGCAAATAAGATGGGTGGAGCTTTTTAAGGGTGACTATTACTCCTGAGGCATTAAAATAGGTAGAACAAGAAGTATTAATACTTGAATCCATTTTGTCACGAAGAAGTGAAAAGGAAGAAATCATATTTCAACATCTGTATCGGTTTCTTTAAAAAGGCAAAAAAAAGAAAAAAATCCTGTAATGATTCCACCTGGAACGAAAACCTTTAAAAAGAGTCGCGTAATTTACTTCTGGTCCAATGGACTCATCCCCGAATGGAAGCTGAAGTGACGTCTAAAAAATTGGAGGAAAGGATTGATGCTATTTTCCCCCCAAGATCTTGAAGTCGAGTTATTGCAAGATTTAGAAGGATTTATCCTATGACTTTGCTCTTTTTGGGCAGATTATTGTTGCAGATTGTTGAGGAATGCTGGTAGTTTTGTTTTCGTTGAATGGGAAGAGAACCGTACAATCGTACGGTTCAATCGACACCCCAAATTGCGTTACTGATATCTGATGTAGGCGAAGCAGACTTTGTAGACAACTAAAGTCAATTTCATGTTCATTCCTTAAGATTTTTCCTTAAGAAATTCATTGACCATTTCTGGCACATCACTGCCGTTAAACACTAAGCTCCTTTGTGCATTAGATGTGAAAAGAAGCTCTTTGTTTCTTATCGATCTCCATTCTATATTATTGGTGTCAATTACTGGATTAATTAAGTTGCCTAGGAGTTCAGCAATGTCTGGGAGGAGTGATAAATCCCATTGTAAATAGCATAACTGAATTTTAGCTGCTTTGCAGTAATCAACGGTACAGTGACGGGTACGCTCACAGAGCACGGTTCTTCTCAGAATCACGAAAAGACGCCTATGGCTGTTTACTGATTCTCTGCTCTGTATTTATTGAAGCAGGAACTTGGAATATCAAGGGTATTATACTGTCACTTTCATAAGCTATTTTGTGGGTAGAATCATGTGAGCCGAGCTGCAGAAATGTTAACGGAAATCAGTCGTTCGAAAGTGAAAATGTATTTGATTGCCCATACGTTATCCCTATTAGGTTGCATTTGCATAAAATTTATATTTATGGTAAGAATTCAATCCAAAAATCAACAAAATCGCGAGTAATACGGTAAACTAATTTTAACTTACAAAAAAGATAAAGCAAGAAGAATACTTGGAATGAGATAAGAAACTAGTACACAAGAATTGCTTACATGAGACACTCTATTTAGCCAAAAGTCAACTAAAGCTTAATTCGTTTAGGTTTTAAACACATTTTTAACAGAAAAAAACAAGATTACGTTAGTATGCTAAGTATTTGCTATGGCTGCCCATGTTATCTCCCGTTTTGCTACTGCTTCATTAATAAGTTTGCACCTGTTTATCTATTCCTTTTGTGTTCTCCAAGAGTAAGTGATATTAACCAAATGCTAGCAGTGACTTGTCTGCAAAGTCAAACATCCTTTGTTTTTGTACAATATGCTTTCGTGTTAGTCCCTTTGATTTCTGCTTTGCAGTCCAACCGTTAGTTTAAACTCCTAATAACAGTAGCAGCCTGCTGTACTTGCTTCCCCTTGTTAAAAAACCAAGCATTTCTGAGACATAGTTTTGCATCTCTTACCCGTTTAATGCAATACACGCATAAACATGGTCCAAAGCGTTCCGTAGCTTGTTAATCCTTTTCCGGAAAATATTACCTGTCCCACGAGTACAGTAAAACTTGCAAGAGCAATATAAATTTCACTAGTGCACAGCAATGCCGGGAGAAATGTTAAGGAGTTGGTCGTTTCCAGGCCGTAACTACGCTTTACACTCAACCATTTACACCAATTTCCTGAATGTAATGCTTTTGACGACGATAGGGAGAAGAAAAACTAAACTAGGACAAAAACGTAGTAGCTTTATTGCTGCAGTACATTAGCAATGGAGCGCTTGCGGTAGCTGCACACGAGTGGCGATCTGGTTTGTGACTGAGTAGACCTGAGGACGAGCCTCGGTACCAAGTATCGCCGTCAGATAGGAAGGAATCCAATCATGGTTGGTTTTTGGGACTAGGAGGCTTCAGTGTGTGTGTGTATGTGAGGGAGGGGAGAAGTTTTAGAGTAGAAATTCATTGATTTCTTTCTGTGCTGAGTAAAGTTTCTCCCATTTTTTCGGTCTTGACTGGGCCGTAAAGTAAAGTAAGCATATAGGAGCAATTTCTGAATGGCTTCTAGACGTTTGTGCTCTGTTTGTCTTTCCAATTTACAGACGGTGTAGGAAGGAAGCCTTTTGGGCCCAGCTCAGGGGCTTATTTCGTTGAGTCGAGCTGAGCTGATGCTGGTTGAAGCGTTTAAAATGTTATTTGGCCCCTACGTTGACAGAAATGTCAACAGAAATGTCACGCAAATCCAGAGCTTGTTATTTTATTTCTCTCGTTCGCGGGTGGTTGAACTTTCCGTGAATCTAAAGGTCAATAGGCTGAGGATTAGAAAGAATAAAAAGGGGAAACTAATAATGGTAAGAATTTATGTGGAATTAACCTCGGAGATAGTCATTCAATTTCAATCTCCATTCCGGAGGCCATTGAGAAACAGCTCAGGCATGTAACTGCTTATAACGAATATTTCAGGGAATTCATGGCTACACATCTCAAAACAGTTGAAACATTCGCAGAATTTCTTAAATTTAAGATTTTCTGCATTTTGAATTATGCACACCTAGCCTCCATACAAATAAGCTTTCCCTTTTTTTAACATTATTTGGATCGTGACTTGCAGAGATTAAAAATCATTAGTAGACGAGTGATAATTAACTTCAGCCATTGACGTTTGTTTCAGTTTGAAAGCCACTGCTTTGTTTTGGGTGATAAGAAAAGGCGTTTAGAAAAAGCTTTTACGGCTCTGAAGATTCTTGTTTACCATTTCTATATCTTCAAGAGGAAGTTTGAAAAGAATAATAGTGCCACCTGTAGAAGACTGTCTTTCACGCCCCCTAGGAAATAGACTTATTTTTAAAAAAGGGCTCCCATTGTGTCACACTACTATAACATAATTTAAAAAATATCATGAAATGCATCCCTTAATCTGCACAATCTTCTTGTATACGAGTGAGTACCGAAAGAATCGTGGAGTCCTTGTCATTAAGTAGTTAATTACATTTACGTGGTCCAGTTTTGTTGCGTAAAGGCCAAATGAGTCCGATCGCTCCATCACAAATATGAACCAACTCGCCACATTTGATTTTTTTATTGAGATCGACCGTGAGAACTCACCGTTTAAGCTCAGTACGTGCTTCGTTTAATCGTAAAAAAAAATTGGTCGTAAATGACAGTCGTATATACTTT
Source organism: Triops longicaudatus (assembly GCA_022885665.1). Lineage (NCBI taxonomy): Eukaryota > Metazoa > Arthropoda > Branchiopoda > Notostraca > Triopsidae > Triops > Triops longicaudatus. Next base: position 864,636 of record JAGQDJ010000202.1, on the reverse strand, counting down.
TGAATTTTAATGCATGGCGCAATAATCAACAATAATTTGTTCTGCACAACTTTTCCTTGTGTTTGTGTTTTTAACGGCACTGCCGAAAATCTGGCTTTGGTTTTTGCTTGCATTAATATGCCCAAATTAAATACACTGAAACTGGCCTGTCGTTTTGAGCACTGGCTCTCTTGCTTTACTGACTTTCTTTGTAATAAAATCCTTCATCCTGAAGCACCTTATAGCCTTAGGGTAGTGCTTCGTAGCAACATTACTGTGAAACTACGTGATCGTAAAACGATTCTGATTTCATTTGTTATAGCCCCAATCACCTAGGAGCAACTGAGCGCTCTAGCGATTCCCAAGACGGTTATCCAAGGTACACCATTTTTATTGAGATATTTTGTCGCCCTTGCAGAAATATGAGATATTAGTGTTACGCACTTGGAAAGAATGTTTGTTACTCAGGTCGAAACTAAAAAAAGTGTGGGACACTAGATTACTTTCTATCGATAATTTTCTAGTTAGATCACTTTCTTCGTGACATGGTAGCAAAGCGTTGGTGAACCAGAGGGAAGGAAGGTAAAAAGGAAGCAGTGAGGGAGTGGGAGAATCACAGCGAGAGATGAAATGGTGTAACTTCTTGCTTTGACACAGTTCCCACACAAGGTCGTAATGCTTGGCCGATTTGCTGACAGCGAAGCCATAGCTCAACCCTGACATTATAGATATGCATAAACCACGCCACGGAAAAGACAAATCACGTGACTTGTCGGCTTAAAAGAAATAGGAAGCTATGCAAACAAGCAAAGGTCTTAGTTAACTGGAAGCATCCGAAAAGAATCCAGTTAAAAATTGAGATTCTCCGGGGAATCTTTCATAAACTGCCTAAATCCAAAGAAAGTGACTGTCAAAAGGTCTTCAGGCCGAATTCGGGAATCTTTTTGCAAAAGAAAAAAAGGAAAATTAATTAAAAAAATCTTTCAGAGAATGCTACTCTTAGCTCTGGGAGGACATAGCAGAATTGTGACTTTATTGATCGTCTTTAAAGGTAACCAGCTTTAAAGTATTATGAGCAAAAGTACGACAATTTTCCATTTTATGACTTATAAAACATTTTACGACTTATTTTCGTAGAAGTTAGGTACCTGCAGAGCTCGCAGATCGAGCAAAATTTCTAACACGTTTTACAAGTTTTACTAAGGATGAAAGAAATTAGGCGAATTTTCCAGCCTGAAAAGGTGGTAAATTCTGTCCAGTCCCTTTGTCTGGAGGTTTTTCATTCTCACTTTTCTTTTTCTGGAGAAAAGAAAAAGAGGAAATGAGAAGATTTCCCGGAAGACCTTTGGAGACATATTTCTAAGAAATAAAAAAAACTTAATTCTACCTTTAGGCTTGGATTTACGGAATATTGGATTCTCTTTGGAGCTGTATGAAAAACATCTTTTGAAGTGGTTAGGAGCTATGTGACTTGATCTTTATACTTCTTCGGGTCTGTGAAACAAGCGTTATTTGAAGAAGAAAACGGGGCTCAGAATGACTTCTAAACGTCCTGTGTATCCTTGATGTGATTGGTACAAGAAGCAAATTAAATGTGAAGTGTACGTTAATTATTTTGTACACTTTTGTACTCCAGGCGTATTGTTTCTAAAGGTTAAAGAAATCTTCCTTTGAGTTGTGACAGAGAACTGTACGCTAACTATTGATGTTACATCATCCGTAGGTCAGAAGGATTGAAGAATCAAATATTACTAAGAGCTTTACCCTTTTCTTTTAATTGCACAGAGTAACAAACCAAAGATATAATTAAACATAACATTGTACCAGTTGCAGTACTGTAATGCATATGATAAGGTAATTTGCGTGTTTTGTTAATTTCAAAGTTACATATTCAACTTCATTAGAATAGGTAAAACTTGTTATTAACTATTGTTTAGTGGAGACCGTTTGAAAATACAAATATTTGAAGCTGAGAAGTGAAATTAAAATACGGCAATTATCTTAGCATTTCTCAGTTTTGTGTCACAAGACAGTTAAAAAAGCAGTGCGAACGGTTGATTCCTCGCAAACGCATTTTCCACCTTTTCACGATCCTGGCATTTATTTGGATAACCTCCAAGCCGCCTGGTCGATGGATATAAGTCGATCCCTTTTCCCAAGAAAGTTAGGACCCTATAAAACACCACGCATTTCAAATAAATAAGATCAAACTGAATCTTTCTCTCCTTCCACTATTACCTCCGTTGGCATTCCTGCTAGCTGTCAGAAATCGAAGACACTCGAGTCTGTCTTTCGTTTGACTGATTCTTCGATAACATATGCAAGCGGTCCACCCTTTCTCTTTGGCCAGGATACGTTACAAAGAGCTATTGGGATATGGTCCAAAACTTTCAGGATAACTTTCCTTTCACAGCCACGAGAGAAGTCAGCAATGCCGTTAAGGCAGTCTGGATACCTGAGCTGAGGTCGAGGACTCTGTATTGTGGGTGGCTTGGGAATTCTGATTAAGAGCTCGAGTTTAAGGCCCAGACCTCGAGGAATACGTTCTACTTAGTGAAGAGTTAGGTTGGGCGTCTTTTCGGGTGGGTAACGAAGCTCGTCTTCAACGGAAAAGAAAGTCATTCGTGTTTTCGGAATTTTATTATGTCCTGTAGTTCCCCTCTCGGTACTCGTATTGCTGTCTAAAGGTAGTGATACTCACCCCAATAAAAGCAACTCACGGAACTCTAGTTGTATTGTGTATAGGTCTACTATACTATTACTTGCAGAGCTAGCCTGACAGCAGCAAATGGTTGGTGAATTTGCCAATCACGAGAAAGAAATATTACCGGCAGAAACTCATCCATTTCTTTTAAATTGCACTTGTACTCTTTAGAGAGTTCAATGTAAAAGACGACGACAAGTGTTGAGTTATTGTTTTACTTAGAATCTTCACCAATTGCTCTCGTGTGAAAGAGACTGGAAAAAGAAATAAACATTTGAGGTAGAAATAGGCCGAATTGCTAGTATTTCTTTGGAAGATTTGGTTGCCAAATTATAATAGTCATGATTATTCATATAAGGACTCCGAAATGGTCACTCCGAGCGATTCGGAAGTAACGTTAGTATAATGATCATATGACTGCAGAAATTGATGCTTTTAGGGGTCTATTCCGCAAGTGTCATAAGATTGGGTTCGTGACACATGACATATTGCTGTAGTACTTGGTAATCGAGCGAAAGGAAAAGGGCTGCTATAAAGCTCATATGACTGTGCTTGAGAACGAATTTAGGATTCCGTGAACGAAGAAAATGGCGCAGAAATGTAAATAATTCATGTGGTCAGGTAAAAGACTGCGAAGTCCCCAGCAGCTTAGCACTTTCTACACCGTCCTGACTTTTTCGAAGAAACAGAGAGTATTACAGAATCTTCGATCAATAAGGAGAGGGGGGAGGGAGGAAGAGCATGGCAAAGAGAGAAAGAGATTTTGGCTCCTGGCGTTGAGCGAAATGTCGTTCCGCGCTGCTTCTTCCGCTCTTCGGAACCCCCCAAAATCCCGGGGTGCATTTGGCATCTACTTCCACTGTACTTCCGCCTCTCAGAATGGAGTCATCGATCAACCTTAAACTCTGCAGAGGGACTCATCGTTATTATACAGTGATACTTTGAAATAAAGAAAGGATGTACACTTATGTCTTTGTATATAGATCTACCATTGGTACCGGTGTTTGCATACGTCAAGGACTGGGATGGATATAAATAAGAAGTCGCTAGAAGCGTGCTACGGGAAACGAAGGGTATCTGCAACTTGTAGTAATTTATTACTGCAGAAAATGGGCAGCTAGGGAATATATATTAACTCCGAGGGAAAGTACCTAAATTTCTTAAATGACTCAAAGGCTCAAGCTTTGTCTTAAGGAAGCTAATGAAATTTCCCGTGACGAGAGCTCATTACAATTGTCGAACTTTTTTTGCCCGTAGACGCTTTCGGCAGGAATTTACAAAAATGGGGCATTTGTCACTCTAATGTTCCTTTCCGGTCTAGTTGATTTTCAAAAATTAGTCTCCTTTTTCAGCTAATGTAGAGTTATTAGATGGGAATTTAAAGGGTGCTACTTTCTCGATACGTGATTACGGTAATCATGACGGTAATATTTCTTTCTCGTTCTGATGAAGGCTTCTAAATTTCAATGTCGTTATTTCGTAGAATATAGCTCAGAGCTTTTGAAAACTGGTACAGACAAAGGAAAGGAAACTGTTGGAAACTTTCAAATGTTCAGATAGGAATATAATGTAATAGTTTTCTTATTATGGAAATTTGCGTTTTATTATTCGGAAACAAGCTTGGTGTATTCTAATACTGAAGGAACCTACTGAAGACAATTTTTTGTGAGTTCTTCTAATACCAATACGAACGATATGCCAACAGTGTTATAGGGATAATGCCTGCATTTCTTCCTCGTATTTCGATTTTTCTTTCACGATTTTTTTGCGGACATTGAGATTGAGATTTTTACCTGGCATCTGCAACTCTTTTAGTAAACCGCGCTATTGTGAGAAAAAATTCTTAACAAAAGAATTCATCTTGTATTTAGTATGGTATATATCACACGAATTCCCCCATTTTCAATACGATTATTTTAGCTGCAAGTTGTCTAAAATAGCGAATAGAAATTAACATGCGGGAATTATGCAAAAATAGTCATCAATATTAACCAGACACCAATCTATTAAAAAAAGAGTAAATACAGTGGACATAAATTTGCGTTTACTAGCAATTCTACGACAAATTGTACATACATTGTGTGCGATTATACCAAATGTTTACTTATTTGCATCCGTAGTTCCCGCTTAAAGTCTTAAGCATGAAGAAAAAAACAGTCCAGAAAGTATACAACAAGTGCAAGATTAGGGAAGAAATATATGAAAGATAACGGTTAGTTTTATCAAGAAATATTTCTTCCTTTCCATTGTCCTTTTTTAACTTAGCTGTTTCTGGTAGTCTGAGGGCTTGTAACAAAAACCCGAGTCTGCTCTCTTCTGGCAAGAAATATTTATTTCTGTCAAAATAAAACTCTCAGAATGGGAGAAATAAGGAAACAAAGACCGGGTTTTATTATGTTCCGGCGTTGGAAATCTGTGTACAGTAAATTATAAATGTTTGCGAAAGCTGCGCAGCATAGTAAACGCACTCGCTCGTAGGAGAGCCTTTGGCGATACAGGATTACACAGCAGATTTTGCCAATGGGAGAAAAAATAGTACAAGGAAACACTTCTCTCTAGAAGTCTCTTTACCTTCTTGATTCACATTCACCCTATTAGGGCGGGAACTGTTAAGGTATTGTCAAGATTTTTTTCAACAGTACTGAAAAAAGCATGGATGTGAAAACAATCTGTGTATGTTTCGAAAATGTATTCCAGATACTGCAATTTGAACACATAAGTGTAATTTCGTTGGAAACTGCGAAGTTTTTTTCACCAAAGAACTGCGTATTCTTTTACCACACTCTTGTCTTTAGTAAAGAATTTCTGTTCGGTGTTTTAGTGCGTGTTATAAACGACATTTGCTGGAGAAGAAATATCGAGTTTTCTCTCTTTAAAAAAAAATTTGAAGCCGACACTACTTATACATGAAACGTATCCTAAGTTGTCTGTTCAAGCTTTCACACTTTCACCGTAGGCCCAGTCCGATTCAATGTGTACGTAAGGAAAAAAGTTTATGCAGATCTGAAGAAATGTTTCCAGTTGTGTTGTAATATTTTCTGAAACATTTATTCCCAAAATCTCCTTGTACTTTGATAACGAAATTTCAACCATTCCACAGCTCGATGTTTGGCAGAAGATCAAGCAATACGATTACTACTCGTCGTTGACCTAAATCAATCCTTTTTTTGCTCCTAAATGCAGACCTATCTGCTACGCATTACTGCAGCAATCCAGTATCACAGGAACTTGGAGGTTTTCAATTTGAACTCACGGAGAACGGAAACGTAGCAACCTAATAGTCACAAGCCAGGAAGTCAATCAAAAGCTGTTAAGTTCATTTCCAATTCCCACCCCCTCTCCCTCCAACGCTTTCCCTGTTTTCCACCCTCTTTAAACTCTACCGCCAAACAGTTTCTCCCTCAGTCTCTTCTTTCTGTGGGGGGGGTGATTGGGGTGGAGGTGGTTTTCTATCCGCGGAGACTTGAGATTGCCAACTAAGTTTAGAGGCCTCTGTTTTGTTACCACGGAAACTGGAATATTTAGGTCATTTTCTTCCCAGACTTCTGGCCAGCTTGTGGGGGTGTCAAGTGGTAGGGTTGGAGAATAAGGTCTTTAAGAGAGAGGGGGAGTGGTTCGTTCGTTAAAGTTGTCTTTCAGGGAAAGTTGACATCATTAGCACGTCTATCTGACACGGCGTCCAACGAGGCAAAAGTGGGAACGTTAAGTAAGGCATTTGCTCTAGTTGTCATTTTTGAGCTTCATTCCGTCCGCATGTCCTTAGCGAGCTTATGAGTTGCCCCTCCCACACATCGCCACGATTTGGACTGCGCTAAGAGATCTTTTTCTCCCACAGGCTGTTGTCAACACTGCAATCAATAAACTGACTCGCTGGATGGCACAAAAGCTGTCACTTTCAAAAATTTGTTTTCTAATTATCGGATAGTTTGTTAACTACCAGTTTCCCACGGAAGTTAGGAAAACAAACTGGAAGACGGAATGCGCACGGTGAGGATGGTAAATAGAGACTGAAACAGGTATAAGGAAGTAACCATGGCAAAGACATTTGTTGTTTATATCTCTCGGATATTTATTCCGGACTTCTTCCCGTTCACGAGGGAAGACTGCATGAGACGCATTCGAAAGGTTTATTCACAATGGGTGACATTTATTTTAAAGGCATAAATGTCAAAGATATTGTAACATTGCAATAAACTGCAACTCGGAAATCCAAGCCTGGGCTAATGCGGATGGAACGCTTTGAAAATTCGACGAAAATCCTGCAGCAGTAACCACAGCAAATGAGCAAGTTGAAGTCATGTTTCCATGCATAGGGAATGCCCAACACGCCAAGACTATTTAAACATGCAAACTCTCAAACAATAAAACCGAACAAAATCAAGACCGGCAGTAATTCTATCCATGAATACTACAATGCCAATGAAGAATAATAGAAAAAATTACCGAATAAACAAGCCAAGGTCATGAAACTAAATGTACCTTTAATGGACAATTAAATATCGACACTATATAACGAAAACAAAAGCTCTACAAAACGAATCTCCTAATCGAAAGCGTATCTAACAAGTAGTGAAATAAGCCTAATGTATATTATTATTGGCCCGGCTTGTACTGTACACTTCTATGGAAATAGTTTGCGACCAATGAATTTTCGATACAGACGACAGCAATGAGCACTGATTACATTGCATAATAATAATAAAAAAAAATCAGCCACAACTTATAAACTGAATGAAAGCCTTTTTAAGAAAAGCGCAAACTAATTCAATAGCCAACACTAACAGAAACATTACTCTCAAAACAGTTTCCTTAGCTTTTGAACCGATTTTCCAGTATGATGTCTGACAATTTCCCATTATACTCCTATAAGGCGCTTGTATATGCAGTAGCCTTTACTAGTTAGACTTTCGAAAAAAGGTTTACATCCTGGGAAAACAAACATTGTACTGATGTAGCATAGAAATACGCACCGACGTGTAGTAGAGCAAGCAAAGCACGTTTCCCAGGCGCCGAGTGATAGGGGGCCATTTTCGTGGCTCATAACAATTTATAAAGAACGTTGTCCAATATCTTTACACTTGAAAATGAACTCGTGGAGGTTAGAGAAAGAACTTCGCTCTCCTCGTTCAAACTTCTACCTTTTTCTGTCTGATTTTTTTCCCCTTGGCCCCCGGGGTACTATCGACCCTGGTTTCAAACCATGAAGAAACTTCAAAAAAAAAAAAAAAGTGAGATGACATTATTTCACGTATAGCTGCTTTGGAAGCAAGGGACTAAACGCATCCGAACACATTTTGAATGCATGACTTAGACCTTCTAAGTAGCCGTGAAAAAAAGATGCCGTGCGCTCTGTTGTAACAGTAACGTCATAATTCAATGGATTTTAGGTACCTGACCTGCACTTGTAGTATTTTACTTAATGCAATGATTATGAAATATAAACTGCTTAACGATATTTCACTGTGCCAATACAACCAGAAAGTCGCAATGTCGAATAAGGCTACGTCTGTACATTAACAATTAACCAGCCGTTAGAAGCTCGATTAAAGACTGAGCACTTCCTATAGCGAACGATAGTAGCAGAGATAGCGAAGCAGGCTGAAAAAAACTTCGCAGGATTTTCAATAATCGATTTATTGGATCGTTATCTATCAGGTTACTTATATAAACAAAATATGCTCAGGGTTGAGAACGGTGGACTGTCTTTTTCGGTAACACTAAATTTGGTTGTTTTGAGACACGCGAAATTTTAGTGTTGAGTAAGCCGCAGTATGATATACAGTTATAAATGTTTGTCAGTAACATAAGATTTAGTGGTTCATAAAAGAAATCCCTCAAAAAATACAACACTATAGGAACATTTTTCATCTATTGTAGTCTCGGCGACACAAGTTTATACAAGGCGACTAAAATATCTATAATTTTTCCCACGAAGAAATTTCGCCAGTTAAAATAAGTTGAAATTCCTGCTGAAAAATAAGTTGGTATTTCCTTTGGAGAGACTAGAAACAAATTCCTAAAAATTCCCTTACGAAAATTCTACTTCCTGTTTCCACTTTACCCATAAAAAAGTGGTTTCCGAAAATTCCTTACATGTTTTCTTCCCCGTTAAAATATTACCAAATTAAGACAGTCTACGAAACAGGCACGTACAGAATTGGAAAACAAGAATTATTTTTGTTTTTCTCAAGGACTAATAATCCCAATCAATCTGATAAAACTAATGAAGCTCCTTCTTCGACAGGTTTTGCCCTCGAAGCGTCTCCGAGGTCGATACTTGAATCCTCTCCTAATAATTCACACAGTTCCTGAAAGAAAAAAACGGTTAGAAAAATATGTTCCTCGCTTCTCTTACTTTCCCTTTTTCTGTAAAAATATTTTTTTCTTGTAGCTCACTTTCAATCTTTCTTGCACTCGAGGAATCCCTGACAGCTGCGATTCAAGTCGCTGTTTTTCTTCTTTGAGTGACAAACGCGTCTCTGTATTCAAAGGTTCCAGTACCCAGCCTCCCGTTCCATCAAACTGTAGCAAATGAGTATGAAATTTCCTAAAAAGATGTAATAAAGAAATAACTATATAAATACAAATAAATAAACCACCCTTTAATCGAAAGATTAGGGATTGTAACATGCCCCTGCACAACTGCCTTTCCAAGTCTGACTGGTGCTTAAAATCATCTGGCGCTTTGTCTCCCTGTCATCAAGGCTACACAACTCCATCCCTCCGTGGTCTCATGGTACGAACTTTCAACTAGTCCCAATTAGTGTAATTAACTAACTTTGGGAGTGTGGCAAGCCTGGCTATGAAGTCGATAGTACAAACGACTTTTCTGCGAGTCCCGCATGTCGTACCCTTATACAAATATTTAACCTTTTTTATATTATACGACAACTTCCTTCAAACTGCCAATCAACAAAGAACGGAAAAGTGCGCTGCTTCAATACCTACATTTAGAGTAAAGGCTTTGTGACAAATTAGTATCTTTGTTACAAAAAAGTGTTAATACCATCTTCAACAAAATGTGACCCAAAGTCAAATATAGCTCGTCTTCAAAACTCAGATAAAAAGTGGAACCGTAAAATTATATCCAAGTTGTTATTAAGAATGTAACGTAACCTCAACAATGTGAATTTGAGATTCGAACTAATGAGCTTAAGAACACTTCCGTACGTAAACGAGTCTTCGAAATTCTATTCAGACGATTGCTTGCTGTTAAGACGGACACAAAATTTATCTCTCTTTGTGGGGTACAATTAATCTGTTGATGGTTTTCTGCGCTCTGGACCTTTACCTCTCTCATAAATCATAGATCACGCGAACATACCATCAAACAGAATATACTGATAGTGAAAAGAGCACCTAGGACATCAAAGATTCATATCAAACTTGAATAGAACAAGAATGATGCACACTAAAAGAAATGGTACGAAAAAAGTTCTATTGGGAAGCCTCTTTTAGTACGGAATCAACCTCTCGAAATAGACTTGAAAAGAATACAAAAGTTACCATAATGACGGACGATGAGTGATGGTCAACAAAGTAATCCCCGCATCTTTGGCAGCTTGGTAAATCTGTGCTTCTACGTCAATACTCACGGCGCTGGTGCACTCGTCCAACAATGCATATCGTGGTCTAGTAAGAAACAATTAGATTGTAAGAAAAAAAGAGAAAAGTGTATTAAGTAGAGAAAAGCTTAACTATATCATAAAGGGAAAATCAAAAGACATGAAAACAAAACCAACGGATTAGGGTGTTTACACATTACTACTTGGAAAAAAATCTGAAGCAACCAACTATTCAAAATTCAAATTAAGCTGTTTTTTTATTACGTAATAAGGTTCTAAGTTTTAATGGGATAAAGTTTTAATGGACCGTTATTGCGACATCCAACAAGGCAAGCTTATTACCGAACTCAAAATCAGTCTGTGACACTTTTAATGAAAGTTCACACATATTTCGGTGCAATATGCACTAAGTTTCTCGCTGCTCTTCAAGTAATTATATTTTAAAGTACAGTGCCCTCCGCTAAAGTCGAACGGCTCTGGGCCGGACTAAAAAATTCGTCTTATGAGGAGTTTTGTCTTATCAGAAGTTGCAGTTATGAGGGTTTTCGTCTTATGCTAGTTCGACTAATGTGGCGGACACTCTATTCGTTAAGGTAAATAAATTTGACATGTTAGTTTACAAGTCTTGTATAGTACAAAGTTACTTATCGAATGATTTCCCGAACAGGTGAAGCCAAAACTTTAGATAGGTTTATAAAGAGCTCGAGTCCATAATTTACGACGTGTTTGTAGCAGACATGATCATAACTTTTTGTTTTTAAGCTGACTATCAAACGAGTCTTAAATGGTCTCAATGAGTCAAAACTTCATGAAAACCCCCTTTTTTAGAAAGAAAATTCTACTTAGTCTTTTCAACCTGGATAATGAATTTCGAACTGTAATTTCGAAGTCTTATGAGGAATTCTGTGAACATTCTGCACATGAAACCAATTGTCTGTCTTGTTTGAAAGTTTTATATCACAGATTGGAATGAGAGACTAAAAAACGAAAACTGTGCTTGGGATTTCTTAATTAGAAAGCTGTTTCTCTCAATTTTTAATTTTATTTTATTTTTTAAATCGAAAATCTGCACGAAATCTTAGTAAATTATTTGACTACTCCTACAATACATAAATAAACAGAATCCTCTAAGCTCCTGGAGTATCTGTAAATCTTCTATAGCTTAAGGAGTGAATTACCAACGTAACCGATACATCAGCAGAATGCACCGTTAAAAAATTGTTTGAATATACTGAACAGGACAAGTCTATTCGAAAATTTTCCCACGAGCTTTTATGCAAAATTGCTCGGGCGTATTTGCATTGTATACATAGTAAACGAGAGCCTGCATAAGACACTAAAATATATTCTTGTTGGTGTTGTTCTGAGAAGAGGGTGTGAAACAGTAAAAAATATAATGCGAAAATTCACGCAACCAGTCCTGTAAGTGACAGTTTTTGTTAAATCAAGATGTCTTAAGAAGTTTTGTTTTTCTCTTAATGCTATTAAGAGAACTGGTCTGAAAGCTCGTGAACGTAGGCAAAAACTAGCAACCTTGACTGCTGGAAAGACACTGACTTCTTTGCGTCCTTCAACACAAGACGACAATCACTCTTCGGCAATGCTTCATTGCTTAGCCGCACCACAAACAATATAAAAAGTTTCAAATCCCCTTGGCAATTTACAAAAAACGCACCAAACTTGATTTTAACGCTTAGCCCAATCCGTCTAAACACTGAATAGCCACCTATTGTTCTGTCTTTTAAAAGAATATTTGACTACAAATATTTTCAAGAAAACACAGAAAGAAAGAATTTTTCGCAAAATTTTGTTCGAATTTCCGTTGGCTGGTCCAAAATATTGCGAAAAATTTGTGCAAGGCACCCGAATTTGCTACCTCGCCTGAGCTACTTGTTAAATGAAGCTTAACGAAACTAGTCCGAGAAAGTAAATGGAAACTCGACTCGTAAAAGTAAATTACGTTCTATCTGTGCTACATAAAGTGAGGAACTGAAGCTATTACTTGTGGTAAAAGAGCCGTGCCATGCCCATTCTTTGCTTTTCTCCTCCGGAAAGCACATCTTTCCAATCGGAAGTGACGTCCCAGCCGCCTTCGCGCTGGACAATGGGTCGGAGATTGACGATATTTAAAATCGTTTCCAAGTGATCGTCCGTGAGTCCTTTGGCTTTCATTTCATCCAGGCTGTCCGGATAAATGACTTGATCTCGCAAACTGCCAATCGACATATACGGCCGTTGTGGAATATAAAACATGGCTGCGTTGGGCGGTTTTTGCAAACGTCCTTTGTACACGGGCCACAGACCGCTCAGGATCCGGAACAGCGAACTCTTGCCACAACCATTCGGGCCCGTAATTAATAAATGCATATCCCGACTCACCGTCAGTGTCAAAGAAGGTACCACCACGTCACAATTTGGAGTGATGATTGGCATATTTTCAATTATGATATCGTCCAGACTCTCCTTCACATATCCTGGAAACATAACCACAACATGTATTAACTTTCACGACAATGCGAAAATTTACTACTAAACTGATAAGTACTAAACTTATATTCTACGAAGAAAATTACATTACACATAATAATGTACGAAAATTAAAAAACAAATATAAGCTTGGTAAATAAATATGCAAAACTGTATTATGATGACTTTTAGGAAAGTGTTCCTTGAATGTTTAAATTATAATAGTTACTGAACACAAGTAAATAAATATTAAAAAAGGTCGTACAGTTTTTGCAGTACAGTACCTGTCACAAGAGAAGAGTAGGAAAAGGGCAATTCATAAAAAAAGTAAAGTCCAAAGAATACCAATTTTCTCTTACCGTTGGGTATCGGCATTCCATCGGCGAACTCCAGTCCTAGTTGTTCTAGTTCTTTTTTCGCTGACAGGGAGTTCTTGATGCCCGGTCGTTGGTATTGACCTTTCCCAGTTTGTTCAAATACGTCAAACATGTTGCCTACACGAGCTGTGTAACCAGCCAACTCAACAATTTCCTAATGAAAATAAAAGAAAAAATCAACAAAATGTCCACGAACAAGGAAAAGGAGAAGAGTCCAACATAACAGGGCGTGCTGGGTCAATGTTCCCAGTGACACTACATTTTTCACAATTGACAATCTCGAGCGACTTTTTAATCTTTAAATGCATCAAATCTAACTTTCTGGTAAATGAGCTCGTTAGTTAAGCAGTATGGAATTCTTAAACATTCCATTTCAGCAAGAATCTCGAGTAATTTTCAGAAAACCTCGCAAATATTGGATTCGAGCAGAAATTCTCGGAAAATGAAAAATAAACTTGTGGGTTTCCGGTTGTAAACATTTTATGCTGCTTTACGAAGTGTACCGTTGTAGACACGATTAATCTTCGCACAATCAAACTTACATGACGGCTAGCGTACAAAGCTGCTTTCCTGAAGTTTAAAAGAAATGTTTTGTTGTACTATCCCTTTTCCACAGAAAGTACTGGCATTATAGAGAAGAACGACCGAGAGCTCCAACTAACACGTTACTGTTTTATAACGTGGCCATAAAAGAAACAGTTTTATTCATCGTGATCTTTTACAGCGATCTTTAAATATTTTTGTGATATTTGGTACTCATAGCGTAGGACCTTTTACGGCGCTTTGCTTTCACAATTCAAGATTTTAAGACCTCCGTTCATGCGATTCACAAAGTTTTACGGTCTTCAGCTTTAAGACTTCTCACCACTAGCGAAAGTAAATGAATGTGGGTCTAGTTCAGATCGAACTCCATTAAGAGTAAAGCAAGACACAAGCAGTCGATTCGTTTTAAAGAATTTATAAAATAATATGTGCGGTATACTTTTTCGTTGCGAAAATATTATACTGCAGATTTTTTCTTTTTTCTTTTAAAACAGTCTTTGCTACAGAATTCAGTTGACAGAAGTTCACGGTTGAATTACTACATAAGTACACATTCAAACGATCGAAACGTGCAACCAAAAATCGGAAACGTTTCCTAATTAGCGTAATGCGAAAGGGAACTCGTTCAAGACATACACGTTTTGCAATTTGCCACACCTGCCACACCAAATTGTCTAGTAATGCACTTCAGAAACTTCATGAAGATTGGCGAGTAGTACGTGAATGTGCCACCAAACGGATTCCGCTACATGCATGCCAAAACAGCTGTATTTTTACGGCATTCGTCAGTTGCTTTTACTTTCGTGCAATTTTTGTGTAATATATTTTATGCTCAGAGCGTGCACATGTGCAATCAATAAATTATACCCAAATTAGACGGCACGTACGAGCTGAACCTCGCGAAAAGCCTAATTCATGATTCATTCTACGCGTAGATAGTGTCCGTTAAAGAGGATTGTCATGTACCACCTCTCAGAATACGCCAAGTCGAGTTTCGAGGCATTTCACAATATACAATTCAATTTGTCATGTACCATCTCTCAGAATACGCCAAGTCAAGTTTCGAGGCATTTCACAATATACAATTTAATCCTGTTCTAAGTCATTAAGTTGTCCTGAACAAGTTTATCCTGTTTTTTAACGTAAGAAAAACGGGTTAATTTTCCTTATTAATCTAGCCAACTCTTCAAATTATTTAATTCCCCATAACACAGTAATCAAAATAAAATTTAAAAATACAAAATAATTCTAAACATACCGTAAAATTTCTATTATCTAACCTCTAACAGAATGGAACCTAGGCTGGACGAACGAACTGCCGGTTAAAACCAAGAAGCACAAACGTAACCATTATGGACAGTAAACATGAAAAGTTAATGCATGATAGTAGAAAGAATTTAAAAAAAAAATAATAAATACATTTGAATTAATATTTATTTTCGATACATATTTTTATTTTTTATGAGTTGAATACGTTTCTTAAAATTTATTTATTTCGTTAAAAAGTCCGTACTTTTAGTTGAACGTCTTGTCACGAGTATTGGGCTATTTATTCATTTTTTACTGTATAGGCAAAAAGAAAGCCATTTGTTGAGATTGTTGTCAAAGTTGAGTGATTACAGTTAGGTTGGATGGGACAAATTTTACACAAGACGCTACGGAAGACCTCAAAGATTAATCAAATAATATGCTTGAAAACGACTGATGTCTCATCATTCTGAATCTGCCTAAAATTATAAAGCTCGTGAAAAAAAAAAAAACGTTTTAAACCACAATCGGCTTAATTAGAGACGGGCTAAGCTCGGCTCGAAAACATATGGCTCACGGTACTGCTGAGTCGGCTCTTGGATTGGCTGGTAAACGGCTTGAGTCGAGCCAAGCTGTAATGAACTGCTTATCAGGGACCGGTTAACGCAGTGCTTCTCAACAGTGGCTAACTTACCCAAATTTGAGTAAAAGTTGTTTGAATTTGGGCGAAACCCGTAACAAGTAGAAACCGATGACAAGATATTCAAAAAAATTGGCCCCGTCAACAGTTGTTCGAGAGAACTGAAGGGCTAAAATGTATTAGATGTCTTATCCGTCAACTCAATGGCACTTACTCTAATTTTCCCTTAAAAATTATTTCTCTTCACTTTTTTGGTCGAAATTTTATTTAAATTGGGTAAACAGGGTCATCCTGATTGTCTATTTAAGGTAACGACCGAAAACTATTGAGAAGCGCTGGGTTAATGGGTTCAATGGCAACTTTTGTCGGGCTTTCCAAACAACGGTTTTTGACGTTTTCTTTCCAGTTTTACTAAATCAGGGTTTCTGTGTACTGGTTTCTTACAAGCGGAGTTTACCCTTATCGTTTCTTCCACTTCGCTAAGTGATCATCGCATATGTCGACTTACAGATTACCTTGTACAGGATCACGGCTCAAGGATTGCATCGTTTGCTGTTAATCGGCTCGCGGCTTGATTGAGAAGCAGTTGAATCTAGCCGTTTCCAAGCCCTAGCTCTTGGGCGTTTTTTCAAGGCTGAAATTCTCCAAGGTGAGTACACCTGTCCAGGAACTAAGCGCTTTGTCGCGTCGTCTTTAGGCTGGCCAAAACCATTTTTTTAGAACCTTCGCTCTCTGCTCCCTACGGCCCTATGGAATTCTGCAAGCTTGCGAAACTGCGAGTGGCAGCAGGTGACACCCATTTTATACGGCCCTGTACTGTGCGAAATGGCGCTCATTGTTATAAATAAAGTTCTCCTCTACTCTGCTCTAATCACAAATCTTAACGTTCTACCATACATGGGTAATAAACGTTAAACCCTCTTTAAAGCAAGTTTCGATAACCGGAATATTTTGTCAATCAGAATTTAAGATTCTTTACCCGCTTTCTCGAAAATAATAATAATAAAAAATAATAAATAAATACATGTACGTTCGTTGCTTGATAACGTTTGTGCAACCATCGGCTATTATTGATTCACAAAAGACACCACAAGCTTCCTAAGGTTTCCATTTGCTCTACAAAATCAAACATATTCTTCCAATTCATCTGTTTAGCAAGTTCAGTTTACCAGGAAGTCTTTTGATTGTACTTAAACTACTGAAGAGTGAACGAAAATGGTGACTGCAACAAACAGAAGGGCGAAGGAGAGGGTAAAAGAAAAAGAAACAAGCAAAAAACTTACCTTATAGGAGGTCATTAACCGTTCAGCGGCATCTGCACCGGAACTCAGCATATTTCTTGCTGTAGTAAAATATTGCGTCCGTTCGCTTACCCCGCCATCTTGGGCTCCTTCATGCCCGGCTGCTTTTCACAACAATAAGATAATGCGCCAAATCCACAGTAGTGATGGTCAACAATTCGGATTCGTCCAATAAAAAATGACACAGAAAAAGAGAACCAATTATCAGCACAAACACTTACAGAGCGCGGTAGAAATTTCCGGTTGAATTATAAAGAAAAACGGTAAAGTTTTAAGTAATGTACTACTGCACACTAGTTCGCACTAGACTGAAGCCTTACGTTTAATCCAGAGAATATAAGAACCACTAGTATACTTTACTTCTTATTTTAACTTCTCTAAATTTCTTTTTATCATGAACTCAGGTATAAGCTAATGCTCCTTGGCATTTCTTTACACGTTTAAACCTTTTTTTAAGCTTAACAACTTTTTATCTAATTTAAGTTAACATTGTTTTGGACAGTTACGATAGCTATATAAAGCTTTAATTTATTTTTATTATTATTATTATTATTATTATTATTATTTTTTTTTTTTTTTTTTTTTGGAGGGGGTTGTTCTTACCTTTTCGTCCCATGATAACCGGGATGGCTACCATGATCATTCCAGTTCCGGACCACACGTATTTCATCAAGAATTGCTCGAGCATAATATACCATAAGCGCTGGGAGAAGATGAGGTTCATTTGTTTACTTAAGCTGCGATATGCCTTTGTTAGGTGATTTAATTCCACCTGCGGTAGACACATACCGGTATTCAATTAAATTTGAAGAATACACATATAATACATATCTTACTGCAAATTGTGGAAAGTTATTGCTCACCAGTACAACATTGTAAAACCGAAACAAAACGCATAATTACTTTATGACCGCCGTAGAACGCGATTTCTTCCGCGTTGGCGATAATCCGGGAATGAATGTAACGCAAATAACCTTTCTTATTTGCTTCTTCGGAAACGAGTTTGCCAAATTTGGGGGATACTGCCTTTAAAATTTGGCCCGTGAGGAAAATGACTACGCCCGCTAATGCAGGACCTAGAAGGTTTCGAGTACATTGTGGACATTAGAAATATTAGTCATAGATGCAACCCAACGGACGTGAACGAGTGAATATTTGAAAAGCTGCAATTTAAAAGATTGCTCAAAGGAAGTATACATTTACAATAGCTGCCAGCTTAGCGGAAATACAAAATACTTGATTTCCTGCCACGTGTTTCTAATGGGAACGAGCAAGATAACGTTCGCATCTCTTCGCTATAATGAAAAGGTTAAGCACTCACAAATCATTTGCGAATTCACAAGACATAATTACCAATTGCAATATTATTTCACGAATCACAAAATTAGTTACTGTATGACATATGCGAACTAATCTAACTATTGAATCTATTTTTATTTTTTATTAAATGGTTATTAGATTTTATAACTACTTTTTATTGATCCTAATGAATTTGAAAATGAATACTGCGATAATTAATACCAAAAAATACTTAACTGTACCTGAGTCATTCTTTCTTTATCCTTTTAATCAACCCTCTGCTACTGCATTACACTCACAATTCATCAAATTTTTAAAACCCCATTAGCTAACAATGGAGGACTATATACGGAAACTTCCCTATTCCTTTGTTCTTTTCTTTTAGCTTCTATTTCTATATTATCACTGGTTGTTTTTGTTTCACCCATTTTAGCCGCCTTTTTTCATTCTGACGAGTTGAGATCTTCATACCTGGAATGGCAGATGCTCCCATGCTTTTGGCGATGCCATAAAGTGAAATGACTATGAGCAGAATGTCTAACAACGGTTTGGTGATATGGGAATACAAATGGGCCACGGAGGACGTGAACGCTGTAATATCGTCGGTGAGGCAATGATCCGCGTTTTCTAATCTTCCGTCCAAATTGGAAATGCGGTAATACGTTTGATTGTCGAAATACAATTTGTAGGCATGTCGCACCAAACGGGTCCGCAAGGCCAAGGCTAAATGACTTTCCAGGAAACGGATGGACGAGTTGACGAATGTTGCCGGGATGGCCACACCTACCCAGCGTAAAAGCATCAATGCAAACATTCGAACGTCGCGCCGGACAATGTATTTGACCATCCGGCCCTCTAGCATCGCGACGTAAATGGATAAAAAGGTACGGGCAATCAACGTCACAGTATGTGCCGTTAAAACACCGGCTTCCTTAGACCACACGGTCGGAACCATAATTCGCAACAATTTTCGCAACTGTTGCAGAAATCGGATATCTACCGCTGGTCCTATAGCCTTTTTCGCATCAACGCTATCATGCGGTTGGCCATTCTTGTGACAATGACTTAAGTCTTGACTGGATTTCACACGTTTCTTTTGTTGATGATTGATCAGAATTTGGCACACTAAGGGATAAGCCATCTTGCTAACATAGGCTCCCACAATTACGCAGCATAACCCTCTAGTTATGTACACTTGAGGAATGCCAGTTTTGCTTGAAATGCGTTCTAAATGTTTGGAGAGTATAGTAGGCATTTTTACGAATAATTTTTAAGCAACTATTTCAGCACTTGTTGGATCGAGATAGTTTAGATTGTCTTTTCTTTTAATAGCAAAGAGTATACTGAGATGAGAAGGTTCTTCGAGTAGAACTTTGGAGCCACGGCACTGTGATAAGAAAAGACTGACGTTGGCGAAGTCTTACGATGATGCACAGAATGAAAGTGACTGCTCAGCAATCACAAGAGCCAGCATTTCTTATCAAGTGCAAGTGACTGACGAGGTAGTGGGGTGACTATTGTTATTATTAAAGGAGGCGGGCCCTTTCATTTGTATTTATTGTACACCATAGCAACAGTTTTCAATGTAAACCACGAGGCTTGGCTAGCAAGGCGGGGCTTAAACCACAGAGTATACAGAGACGACAAGTCCTTTCCCTTAAGGATCAAGGGAGGTACTGCGAAAACAAGGCCGATTGTATCCACCCACGGCCCCCTTCCAGCCAATCAGCCGTTATCCTACTTTTAAGCCCAAGTCAGCAATAATTGTGTTTTCTAAGGACTTCCTTTCCCATCTGTTTTTATTGGACATACTTTTATAACGGCAAGTCATCTCTACACTAAATCTATTGCTTAAACGTCCCAAGAATGCTACTGGTGAAAAGCTGGGTGCTCGCCGGGTTCGGGGCATTGCATGTCCATGTGGTATACGCATTCCGCCCTCTGGTCAGGCTTAATGTTCATAACCCTTTCATGGGAGAAGGAAAAACTCAGGCTTCAGAAAAAAGTATAAGTTGGAAATTATTCGGAGAAAAATGAAACATCTATGATTAAAACCAGCCGTAACATACGTCTTCCATGTATGAAACTGTCTCACGCATTTGTCAAAATTTCCAAATCGTGTTCTCAGGGTAGAATTTTTTTTTACAAGTGTGTAAGATTATTTAAAGAAGAATTTAAACCAAGTTAATTAAATGTCTGCATATTTTATTCTGTCCCGAATGGGTCAGCACTGCCTTTTGCACTTTAGGTTTTCATACATCATGACGAAATACTCGTCACAAAATATTTTTTAAAGAGCATTCACAAACGGTACTTTATTTTGGATGCATGCACTGCATTATTGTGAAATTAACTGGAACGTGAGTTCGTAATTTTCAGAAAAGTATGGAATCAGAAGGTACGTAACAGTACTAGTTTAACAATGTAAAAAGTATTTAAATTTTTAGTGTTCTATATAGGTTACTGAAAGCTTTAAAATATAATAACATTGTAACTTTGAATATGTTTTTAAATGGTGATCTACACGAGTTTCTTGCTTTCTGCAAGGCTTAGTTCTCAAAGCTTGAAATGTGAGGTCTAGATTCGGGTTTCCGAAAAGAGGCATGATGCTGCGTTTCGTCGTTTGCTAGCCACGAATGTTAAGACCACATGGCGCTGAAAACGTCGGCATTGTTGTTGTGATCTTACCAGCACATTCGGCTTGTGTGAATTGCTGTAATTCTTCAGTGACATTGCACAAGAAAGAGTGGCAAGTGAGAATTTCTTAAGAAAATTATTTTTTAAACAGTGCACCACTAATTAAATGAATTAAGCCTTTGTATAAGTAGAAGTCAGTTAATAAATCTTGTTGGCTTAGCCCAGCAGCGTTCATCCTTTCTCCTCTGACATATATTTACGTAAGTATTAATAACAACCGTTTTTAGTTACTTATGTAACAGTTAATTTAAGTTAATTAGTAACATTTGTTTCAAGTTTTCACAACAATGGCTAACAACGAAAACCCACCGCTGGCTGAAATGACCGACGTCACAGCCATTCTGAAACTATGGGATGATACTCATTCCGCGGCAACATTCGACCCAGTTCCCTTTCTAGAAAGGTATTCTCATCTTTACGTCTATTGCTCAGTGTTTGTAACTCTTCTCAATCAAATTTTCCAATAGGCTGGCTGAGTTGGTCGAAATTGAAACCGAAAATTATCTTAAGATGGATCCGGATCCTTTTGACGATCGAAATCCGTCTCGTAATCCTAACTGCAATTTTGGCGTCATGCTAAAAATCATTTTCAAGAAAGAGTCGTTCATGTCAAAAGTAAAAAAAAAAAAAAAAAGTATTTGCGTTATTTTTCATGTTTTCTCTTTATTTACCAATTACTTTCATTTGTAGTTTTTTCAGGTTATCTATTTAATCAATCATATCATTAATAAGTTTGTTAATTAGCTTGTCGGCGATTATTTACGTGACACATACTGGAGTCGCTTGGGAATATCGAATCGAGACTCGCGCGAGCTCAATACAGCAGCAGCTAGACTAGTTTTGGACTTAATGCCGGGCTTAGAAACTTCTGTTGTTTTCCAAGTAAGACTATGTTTTTTTTTTTTTTAAAAAAAAAAAAAAAAAAAAATGAAGACGCACGATGGACTCACAGTGATTCCTTCAGTTTTTATTTTGTACTCTTCATTTTTATTTCTAGCGAAATAATTTTCATTTTACACTCGCCTCTTAGGACACCGAAGGGCTCATTCTGCGATTATTTGGCTGGGCAGAAAAAGCTCCTGAGCCTTTACAAAGTTATGCCACCGGTCTACTAGCCTCGGCCATGGAACTCCAAGACGTAGCAGCTAATTTCCGAGAGCAAAACGCTGTAATGGTTCCCTTAATGCTTCGACGCCTAAAGGAATTGCAAATGCAAATGCTTGAAGAGAGACGTCAAGAGAAAGCTTCTCTTAGACCTTTGGCGCGTCTTCTGCGTGAACAACAAGAAGAAGCTACGCGTGTGAAAAACGAGAGTGTAGTTGTCGCTTCACGAGAAACTTTTAATCGTAATTTATAGTGCAATTATTGAACCAGTTTTTAAAACTTAAATATTATTAGCTAAAATTGAAGAATCTGAGGATGCACAAATGGACGCTGGTACTTCATCAGCGAACGAACAAGCTGAAACTACGTTTGATAGCTCATGGGTAGATGAATCAGGTCCAAGTGCACCGCCCACTGTAGAAAAAGTACGCCCTCGTCGCAAACGTACTGGTGTCACTGCAAGAAATAAAGCAGGTATGAATAAAGTTGTGATTAAAAGGCGTGATGGGGCGTCCAATAGGCTTTGACATAATGTCAGAAGATAGTAGATGACCTGCTGATTTTCGCGGGAAGTAAATAGCTAATGTTTATGGTTCTGTAACTTCATATAGTGAGGAAGAAACTCGATATCAAGAGTCCCGTTAGAAATGGGATCCAATTCAGCGAGAATAGTAACTCGTCGTGGGCGGAGATGGAATCCAACGTCATCGGCACATACCAAATGCACCCATTAACAGAAGCCACAAAGCAAATACTCATTCTGCGGTACTTGACACCCATGGGAGAGTACCAAGAGGTATTATCCGCTCAATTAAAAAAAAAAATCTCTTAGTGTTTTTTATTATAATTTTGCCGAATTTTTGGTGATTATTTTTCTCTTTTTAAGGTGAAAATGTTCAATTTTTAATCAAATATTACTCTGTGTGAGCGAAATATTTTATTTATTTCAAGTGTTAGACATATGGCAGATACAATTACCGTTCAATGCGTAAATTTTTGATAGCGTACCTTTACTAGTTTTCTTTGAGTCACTTATCTTTTTGTTTTCTTTCCTAGTTATTATCACACGTCTTTGAGCAAACCGCGATGAAGCTCATCTTCAACTACATAAATATCAAAGAAATGAAAGACACGAGACTTGCCTTTGAAGCACTTAAGTACTTGGCAGCACTATTGTGTCATAAAAAGTTTGCCATCGAATTTATCAACATGCAAGGCTTACAAGTAACTTTTGTGTCCTTTTTTTTTTGCAAGTAAAACTATATAAAATGACTGGTTTGAATAGCGCTTGCTGGAAGTCCCAAGACCAAGTGTTACTGCGACAGGAGTCTCCATGTGTCTGTATTATTTAGCTTACTGTGAAGACGCCATGGAACGTGTTTGTGTTTTACCCCAACATATTCTTCAGGAACTTGTCAAGTGAGAACCGTTTTTGCTCTTAAGCTCTGTTTAGACAATTTTACCTCCAAATGTTTTATTATACGTGCTGCAGATGTCTATCGTATTATTTTTTAACTTCATTTTTATAATGTCTGGAATTTCGAACTTTTGTTCCAAATTTTCGAGCTTTTTTTGTATTTTCATTTCTTTTATATTTTGTCTTAAAAAGTGAACATGACGAAAGACTCATCGTGGAATTTATAGTCTTAAAACTGAGTTGAGATATGTGTAATGTTCCAGGTATGCACTTTGGTTACTCGAATGCTCGCACGAATCTGGTAGATGTCATGCCACCATGTTTTTTGGCTCTTCATTCCAATTCCGAGTAATATTAGAGCTATTCGACTCCCAAGACGGATTAAGACGGCTTTACAATATGGTAAGCTTAGCAATGAAGGCCTAGTCAGCGTTAGATTATGATTACCATTTTACAGATCAGCACTTTGTCAATTCTGTCAGCTGATAGGGATGATCTTATGAGTGACGATGAAGAATTCGCTGCGCGTCAAACAGTACGACATGTTTGCGCGGCTTTGAAACGCTATTTCGAGTGTCATTTAGCCATCAAAGCTGAGCAAGTGCAGAGGACACATGCCAGGGATGTTGGCGGAACGCCACCCCCCTCCATCCCCCCCTTCAAGGTAAACTTTCTCTGAAACATTAGTCGCACTTATTAACACTAGCATGTTGTATCCCACATATTTTTTTTTCTAGGCATTGAAGCTAAGTGCAGAATCAGTACAAGAGCACATAAGCACTTTACAAGAATTGGTGCCTTTGAGAGCAAACTGGGCACCCGTTACGGAATTTATGAGACTTGGCGGAATCACGCTATTACTACAAGCTATAGCTTTAGCTTATGATTGGCTCTACACTGGCAGGTAAGGTTTCCTCTTTTCTTAAGAAGGCACTAAAACTTAAAATTAAGTTCTTCGTTATTTATGAGTTTAGTCTAACATTATAGACCGTCCGTTTTCGTTTTTTTTTTGTGTGTGTGTGTGTGTCTCTTTCTTTAGAAACAATTCCTGCTGTTCAGCTTTGTGTATTTTATTGAATATTTTACTCCCAATGTAAAACGTTCTTTATTTTTCATTTACTTAGGGCGGAGACGGTAAGAAGTGCACTGGACGTTTTAGCCGTGTGTGCTGTCTTACCACGCGTACAGCTGGCTTTCTGCGAAACTGTGGAAATTCCCGATACGCCTCCTACTGTTGGCATGAACATCTTGCTAGGAGCTGCTGAGGGCGAAATTGTAGCTGACGCAGACGTCCAGCGCTCTGCATTGAGCGCTATTATCAACTGCGTTTGTGCCCCTATTGTGAGGGTAAATACCCAACAAGTCATTTATAATATTTTGTTGTTGTTATTTACACTGAATTACGAACTTGGAATTCCATAGTCTCGCGTTTATATACTGAAAGACTTCTTTTGAGAAAAGAAAGACAAGCAATGTTATGTATAATATATTTTCTTCATATTCTATTATTCCAGTTGGGTGACCAGGTAGGAGGAAATTTGGGTCGGTTTGTCGCCAACAATAACAGCAGCACGGGAAATTCAGCGAGAAAGAGGATGTTTCGGACAAACGAAGATATACTAAATCGAGTATGGGAATGCGTCCGTGCCAATAATGGCATAATGGTACTTATGGAGTTGATGATGGTGAAGACGCCCATTACGGACGCAGATTCCATCCGAGCCTTAGCGTGCTGCGCGTTGGTGGGCCTAGCTCGCTCGGAAACGGTGCGACAAATTATGGGCAAGTTGCCCCTCTTTACCGGTGGTTCGTTGCAAGGTAAGTCGTGCCTTTTTTTCCGTAAAGCTTATATTCAACCCTGGACGATCCAGCGTTAAAAACGGTGCCCTGTAAAACCATATTTGTAATGTGACATTCTCTAATAGTCTTTTTTTTTATTATAGTCCTAATGCGGGAGCCGATTTTACAAGATAAACGACAGGAGCACGTCAAATTCCAAAGATACGCCTTGGAGTTGCTGGAAAAAGTCTCTGGGAAAGTTAAACCCAGTGTGAACGAATTTGAAATCTCTTTAGCCAAAATTCATCGAGTAAATTTTGTTCTTATTTCTAAAAACTTTTTTGTTATTGTTGTTTTATGCACAACTGTAGTAAGTATTTTTAGCTTATTTTTGCTACATTTTAATCCCTTCCTTCGTTTCGTCTTCATTACGGTTATCCTGACCTTGGTTTCCTCATTTTCGTGATCCTTCTCAAAAACTTATGACGAAACACTTGTACATGCGGAAGTGATATTTATACTCGATCTTTATTTGGAGTAGTGATTATAGATACTACATAGATTACTGTATTATATTTGCATTGAAGGATTATAATTAGGAAGTGGTTACTAAGGATAATATTTTTTAACTTTGTCCATAGGCG
Source organism: Triops longicaudatus (assembly GCA_022885665.1). Taxonomy (NCBI): domain Eukaryota; kingdom Metazoa; phylum Arthropoda; class Branchiopoda; order Notostraca; family Triopsidae; genus Triops; species Triops longicaudatus. Next base: position 838,873 of record JAGQDJ010000202.1, on the reverse strand, counting down.
GATGTCGTAGCACAAACCAGGATTCAGTATAACGAGAAACAGTTGTTGCAACTCATTCAGCAACACTTGGCTAGTAAAGGATTACACGAAACAGCGGCTGTACTCCAAAAAGAGGCGGGACTTCCGGGTTTACCTTTAAAAGTCGGAAGTGGCTCCAATTTCCCGCCGTATCGCCCTGTTACAGCGTCACTGTCCACTCCCACCCGCTCGGTAATTTCTTTATGTATTGTTTTTGTTCTCGTTTGTTATTTAAATTTTCTATTCCTTCAACTGAATACTTCCTTCCTGTTGCAACTCATTTCTTAACTGTAGTGTCTTCTCTTTTTCTTTTTTTTCTTCTGTTAATTTTGTTTACACTTTAATTCATTAAGTAATACTTGCATTACCTAACTTAAAGACATAGCGAGGAACCTTTTTTTTGCTAGTACATTATCGTGCCTTGTTCTGTAGATACGAACCCCTTTGGCTGTCAGTGTGCCAGCGTCAAGTCCAAGTACATCGGTAATTCGAGCCCCCAGTACCAGCCAGACAGCGGGGCTACTATCAACGCCCGTGAGCAGCGCAGCTCCAACTCCAGGATCTTTACCGCTACGTGTTTCACTTTCGCACAGGTATCCGTAAAACCCGTTGTTACACTGTTGTTTATTTACTTTGAGCTATTTCCCTGGGATTTGTAGAAGACCTGAACGACCAAAGATAACCACGCCCTCAAGTGCTCGTAGTCTAGAGAAACAAACCAGTGTCAGTAATTTGGCTCCGCCCCCTGTCGACCGTCCTGGTGACGTTTCATCCTTTTCATTAGACACAATTGTTACCCAATATTTGATGAACCAGCACGCATTGTGCAAGAACCCCATGGTCACCGTTCCACAATTCGATCTTTTCTTGTAAGTATTGTTTTCCTTGTTTTGTTATACGCAGGAACTTACGGAGTCAGAGGAATAGCGTTCGAATCACATGATTCTTGTTCACGTTCAATTGTCTGCCTTAGCGAATCTGAAAGTCATGTGGTCTTCATTGATTTGTTAAAATTACACAAGCTGGGCGGAATGATTTTGTTAATAGAATTTATGAAGTCCGGGCAATTGAGTACTGAAGCAGCTTCTTACTTGTTAAAAAAAATTTCGTAGGCCACACAAATGTCCGGATCCCGAGTCAAGAAATTCAGCGCCCGTGAACTTCACGATGCGGTATTACAAACGGGCGTTATGCCCACCATCGGGTGGTCCCAACGGTGCCAAGTTTGATCGGCGGTTAGTGTACTCACGTTTTCGGCCAGTGCGAACCTTTCGACAGTCGGAAAATGACACCTTTTTCACTTGCAGTGCCTTTTCGGTATGAAAGAACTTTTGCTTTATATAATGTTTAGTTTGTTGGACAAGAGTTGACAATGGATTTATTTTTTGAAATTTAATTTTTGTTCTCCTACAGTCGTGTGAACAATTTTTAATGGTTGGAACGTTTACCGGCGAATTGAAGCTGTTTAACTTACACACAGGATCGGTAAGCACTTCACTAGAATTCTTCTACTTTACTTTTCTCTTAGTGATACAATTAGTTTTAACAGGGCACTCTTACCATGGATTTTCTGTACCTATATTTAAATTTAAAACTTGAAAAATTACTATTAGGTTGTTGAGTAAGTTTCTTGTATACGTGTGAAATTAGTTACTGTAACGAAAGCTATTCAACCCTAGTAGTAGTATTGAGCGCTAATAGTTTCTAAAATTAGAGGCATGCGTACTTTAAATTAATTTTTATATTTATTTATATTCTTCACATACTGTAGGAAGAAGCCACTTACCAGTGTCACGACGCCACATTATTAAGTGTGGAACCTAATTGGGAAGGTAACTTGCTCCTTACGTCTTCATCTTGGCGGCGGCCTTTGTCGGCCTTGTGGTCCGTGGGAGACTTCTTCGATATGAAGTTTGCGTTCGACGATGAGGAATTCGTAGAGTTCAGCAAGACAGTCCAGGATAAGATTGTTGGAACGAAAGGTGCTATCGCATCAGTAAGTTTTCCGTTTCAGAAAATTACAAGCACTTAGCCATGTTTCGCAGTTTCTAACATGTAATTGTTTTCGTTGTTTCAGATTTATGATGTGAACACTGGACGGAAGATAACAACACTGGAGCCGCGAACTTCGAACATGTATACGAAGAATAAGGCAACGTTCCATCCCACAGATGAACTGATCCTTTCTGATGGTGTTCTCTGGGATGCGACGTCACGAACGCAAATTCACAAATTTGACAAGTTGAATCAGACATTGAGCGGAGTTTTCCATCCCAATGGTTTAGAAATCATCTCAAGTTCACAGGTACGTGTTAGAGTCTTGGCAAACGTGAAATTATGTAATTTTATCAAACAGACGTATTTTTTTATCGTGTAGTCTTTATTAACATTACTAGCACTAATGTTCATTACTGATTTTGTCTAAAATTCTTCCGGAATTCCTGCCTCTCTTTAAACTTTTTAAAGAATAAAAATATATTTTTATTTTTTGTCGTGAATCAAACTGACCAGCGAAAAATTATGCAATAGAGAACTGATCTTATGTTTCGTTAGGTCTGGGATCTACGAACTTTCCATTTGTTGAGAACTGTTCCAGCGCTCGACCAATGTAGAGTTACCTTCTCAGCATCTGGTGATGTCATGTATGCTGTAAGTTTGGACCAAGAAACAGAAGAAGACCAATCATATGCGTATGAATCTTCATTCAAAACGCTAGATGCACGGGACTATTCTTCCATCGGTAAACACTTCGACACCCTTGGCATACTTTGTTTTCTTTGGGGCATAAGAGTAATAATAGCTGATATTCTATTGTCTGTTATTAGCCACTATTGATGTCAAGAAAAACGTCTTCGGTCTGTGCGTCAATAAATACGATACGCAAATAGCTGTCGTGGAGAATACGGGTGATAGCTCGTATGAAGGGATCACGGAGTCCATAGTACGACTTTACGATGTGGGCAGGTTACGGGATGATGAAGAACAAGCGGTAAATATCTTAAATATTTGTTACAATTTTGTTATCCTCCTGAGACTTAAATTGGATTGTCGTAGGCCGAAGCTGAAGAGGAGGAAGAAGAAGGGATGGAGAATAGTGATGATGCAAGCGACAATTCGGATACTGAAGGTAAACTATGATATTGGCATAATTAATTTCGTAACTTTTAGCATTTGTTATGTAACGAATCTTGTTTTCTTGTCCCGTGTATTAAGTTGTTAGGGTAAAAAATATTTTTCAAAATTTTGTCCAATTTTTAGGGGCATTTTCGTTCTTGGATAGTATGGAATCCGGTTCAGGGTCAGATGACGACTTTGATGATGCTGACGATGATAATGAAGATGACGACAATGAGTCTATGGGGTCGACGTCTTCGGTAACCACGTTTAGTGAAAATAGCAACGCGAGTTCGGTAAGCGAAGATGACGATGGGTTGTTCGCGCTAAATGATTAAATAATGTGGAAAAGAGACGATCTTATGTATGCCAAAACGCAAAAGATAGATTATATGTGTTGTGAAATATCGCTGCGAAAAAGGAAATACAAGATTCTTTGAAAAAAGTACTTGATATGTAAAAAGCAAAATTAGGGTTGACAAATAAAGGTAATTAAAATCCGGTAATGAAGTAATGACTTATAGATCCTTTAAGCATCAGATATATTTACCTTTATTGTATATAGTTTTATTATATATATAATATATTATTGTATATAATTTACTTAATTGTATTTACTCTGCGTAAAATATAGTTTAAATAATGCTTAAATAAGCTTTTTTACTTAAATAATGCAAAGAAATTGTGCTTTAGAATAAGGAAATGACAGTTGCTATTTTTTTAAAGCGTGTATAAGGAGCCATGTGCACCGCTATAGGCATAGGCCTACGAAGAAAGCAAATAAAATAAGCGTTTAGAATTACAGCCGGAAATTTTATATGTTAAAATTTGTCTTATTTTATTTTGATGTATTTTTTTTTTTTTTTTTTTTTTTTTTTTTTATTGACTGGCCGCGTAGGCTTTCGCCTATTGCAGTAAAACTGTTATATACAGTCAAGGGAAACACAATAAATGTATTTTTTATATTAGATAACGTATCTCTTTCGTTGACACCCAAGACTTTTTAGTTCCAAGCCGTAAACGAGACATAATGATCATTGAGGAGATACTTATATCTAAATAGTCGAACTTATAACTTCGAAAAAAGTCAATTTCGCATTTTTCCTGAAACGGTGTTCTTGCAGGTTACACTTCATCTTGAGTCTGGGGTTGAGCTTGACAACACCTTTCTAGTGCTTGAGTCTAGGCTAGTATCTGTTAACAGTATTGCTGACTTTTGTCTACTCCGAGACAAAACTAACCTTTCGAGGAGCAGCTTATCGGATGAAACCACAAGATACCACCTATTAACAACTAACTCATTTCTGCATTCGTTTCCACGAACCAATCTTAAATTGTTTCAGCCTAAATCTTTGAGTATCCGTTCGCACATAATTCTCAAACAGTAATTCACAATTACTTCCCTGTAATACAATTTTCGGGCTGAAGTGCAAAATATACATACCCACCTTTGTCATTAAAGCAAAGAAGTAAACCAAATCCGATTATCTTAACTTTGTATTGGAAAGAAAGCTTACAGGAAAAATAGTTACAAAGATTTCAACACAGTGGCTCAGACCTGTTTAACGACAACAAAACCATTCGACATTTGGCAAAACAATTTTCCCGCTTGCTTCCTTAAGACCGACAAAAATCCCGCGTAATGATACAATAAAAAGCTTAAACATGATTGTTTTAAAAGGCTTGAAGGTTTACACATAGGGGTTATAAAGGAAGGAGTACATTTGCATTCAAGTGCAGAGGGGTTACCTGCATCTACTTGTTACCGGGTCACATGGTTCCAACTAGATCCGTACTAACCGGTCAGTATTGGAGGCAACTGGTTGGCACACGCAGAGACATGGTATGGTGAGCCTCCTTGTTGAAAAGCTCGTCCAAAGGACGTTTCAAGACCTCTTTCTCCAAGTGTTCGGACAAACGGCCTTTGGGCAGGCAGTGGAAGTTAAACTGCACACCAAAACAAAGTGATTTATAAAAACCACCTCTTTCACAATAAAGTTGGCATTTTACCTTCTTTTCAATCATATTAGCAGGTCGGCAGCCTGAGCGGCACTTGGCTACAGGCGAGATTGAAAAACAACGCATTCCATCGCGGATAGATAGTTGATTACGGAAGGTGGTGCAACCGGCCGCTCCTCCAATTTCCGACAACCCGATGGTCGACGTCATGGGCCTGGACGAAATAATTGTATGTGGAGACTTGACATAACGAAAAAATAAGAGTAGGACCTGTAGGATTGGCCAGCGTTGGTGGATTGCAATTCCGAAAGACACATAGTTTGAATCTTCTTCAAGTTTTCTTTCTCGGTGGCTAAACTACCGGAGTATTTGCCTCCAGGCAAGCTACAGGTACCTCCAACGCTAGCTAAACGACCCGATTTGACAGTGCCAGTATTTTCAACCATGTACGCGACGTCCATTAAATCTGAAGGAATGGCACAACCTTGCGGGCCTCTCAGATCGTCAGTAGTTTCTCCGTTTTGGGAACCGCACAAGCCGCACAATCTTCCGCGATGGACAATCGAACCCTAGTAAAGCAAATAATACTGCTTTATTACACAAAAAAATACTGATTTAACTTTCCATAACGACTCATGAAATGCTCAATTTTTATTGTTTCGTCATTTAGGTAAAGAAACACTTACGGCAACGAAGAGTTCATCTTCATCGGCGTTCACATGGAGCCAGTGTTGGGGTGCGCTCACTTCCACATAGCCGTCATCGGTCTTCTTGATAACGGCCAATACATTGCCTTCATCGTCAGGTACTCGCAAGCCGCTCGTGATAGGCTGGCTGGCTTGATTGTTAATGCTGACTTGATTGGAAGCGGGGTTAATTTCAATCTTCTGATTGTCCAACAGGAGGGTGATGATACGTTTGCCGCCGGCTCCTTCCCTAGCCAGCACGGCCATCTTGTAGCGGCCAGAGCAATCCTTGGTGACGACGTGATCGCAGCTGGTCAGAGTGATGTTGTAATCCAAGCCATCGTAAGTTGTGACGTGGTCATCGGCCACGAGGCACTTGCCATGTGGCGAATGCAAGACGGTCAAAGAGGGTGCGACGTGCTCAGCATTAAGAGGAATGATGGTCTGGGCCATGGGATGGACGCGTACGTTCTCGTAGAAGGTGTTCGATTTGGGCTTGAAGACGCGCATGTTCATGGAGCCCAAATAGGGAAGTAAGTCAGTTTCGATGCGGATTTTGCCTTCGGGGTTGCGGACGCCCACTTGGTTGTCCGTCATCCAAGGAGCCATCCAGTGACGGAAAGCATTGGCGGATTTCACGGTCAAGTTCTGGATCATGGCAGGTACGCTCTTGTACTCAATGTCGAGGACGTAGCTATCGAGAGTGGCGGCCAAGCGACGGCTAGTCAGGCAATCGAAGCTGACACCATAGCTGCGTTTCTCGTCTTCAAGACACTTCTCGTTGACGTATTTGGATTCTGCGGTGGCGTACGGGCTCTGACGACCGAACTTGGCCTATACTCAAATCGGTGTTAATAACACTTTCACAATAACGGCTATGTACGGTACTAGCAAAAAGCGAATATTTATCAATTACCTTAAGAGCAATGTTAGGATTACGTTCGCAGTTGCCTTCGAAACCAATGTTCAAGTTAGCATAAGTAGTCAAATCAGCCTTCAAAAATTCCGAACTCTTGACGACGTTGATCTTGGGCCACTTCCATTCTCCTTCGACGCAGATCTTAAGACAAACATTACGTCAAATTCAAGTAAATTTTAAAAATCTAGCTCTTTCGCATTTCAATGTTTTTCCTTTCTACAGTTTTTCTGAAGAATATACCTCGTAATTTGTGGGTTCAGAGCCAATGGGAATTTGCTGTTGTTTCAAGAGGACATTGACGCGTTGGTGTTTACCCTGTTCGCCCATTCCAGCGGTAAGAGAGGTACCGAAACGTTTGGTGTGAGTGGTTCCAACAAATTCAACCGAGGCGTCGAAGGAAATACCATAAGCATCTGAAAATAACACCACGTACGGAAACCATTTAAGAAATCATTCTCAATTCCAAAATAGAGGAGTGTATCTGACAATTTTGGAATTACTTCAGGTAAAAAGTTAAACATAAAGAGTAAGACAAAATGAAAAGTTTAATTACTCAGCATCGGGGCAAACAGTTTACGGAATTTATTCGAACTCCAGGCACCACGTTGTTTGGACCAAATTGTTTGCAAGAACTTCGTTTTGGTCTTGGACAATCCGCTTTCAAACTCTTCTTCTTCTTCAAGGGCACCGTCTTCCTCCAAACCAATACTGCTGCTCTTGGGGCCTGCGGATTTGAAGCCAGCTTGTTGTTCAATATTAGCGAATCCAGTCTCGGACGATTTAACACCCGATTTCGTACTGAAGTCAAATCCTTCCTTCGATTTGAATTCTACGATCAAATATTACCATCAACGAGTTTAAAAAAAAAGGATGAACGTGAAAATATGCTACAAGATGTCACAAAACCAACTTACCAAGGCTGAAAGTGGTGCGGACTTCGTCAGTAACGGACTTGGCGGCATCCAAAACGAGGACGTTTTCATGTGCTTTCACCGTAGAAGGTAACCACGAGTACAAGTTAAAGCCAAGTACACGAGAAGTGTAAGCGAAAGGATCTTCCATTCCTTGGACATCACCGCGGGCGATGCTTTCCAGCACAAAGCCAACTTGCTCGCCGTAAGCATAACGTTTCTTTCATTATTAAGAATAAGGAGAAAACAAAAAATTTAATAACAGCCACAAAAATTATCAATAGGACTTTTACTTCTCTGGGCTTGTCAAGCAAAGCGACAACTTTGGTTTCGCGATGGGAAACGATGGGCGTGAAGTCGTTGATGTTCTTGATACCAGTGAAGGGTGAGACGGAATAGTGGTGAACGTGAACGCGATCACCGATTGGTTCGAAAGAAGTGCTCAATTGACCTTCGCTGTAGTCGTAGACAACGTTAAATTTGCCAGGTAGTACCATACTCCAGCTCAAGTCGACACCACCTTGAGGCATCACAGTGGTAAATGGCACTTCGTTACAAATCTTGGTCGACAGTTTCAATTGGACCCTGTTTTTGACATGATGAACAAAATTTTAGAATAAGATTAACAATTTCTCAAATAGCCATTTAAGATACTAGAAAAATGTGGACATAAAAATAAAATTATGAAAATATAAATAAATATAAATTATTTACTTCCATTCAAGTGAACTGTACCCTTTTATACATTAATTGATATATTTTACACCTTTTTAAAGGTTTCGATGCATTGAAATTTGCAAACAGCTTGGTAACTAGAAATATTAACTTACACTGGGCGGATTTCTCCAGAAATTTCGCTTGCTTCCAGGAGTCCGAATTTGCCTTCGACATTACCCTTTACCGAGAAGAGAGCCTTGTGGTGAGTGTAGACAGCGTAAGCCAAACCCATAGCGCTTGGCACTCGAACGAAGGCATCAGAAAGTGGCACCCATTTGTGGAAGTTGATTTTCGTACCGCTCTGAGATGTGCCCATAATGCGCGATGAGAGAACGTCTAGACAGATACGTTAGTAAATTTGTCTTAAACTATCTGTCCAATGTCCTTTTACTGCGGATAGCTTCACGGATCGTATCTTCATCCAGATAGAAGAATCGTTGAATATTGTCGAGCAAATTGATATACAAGATGGCTTCCGGATCACCGGCAGCACGTTCTTTGATTTGCAGTTCTTCTTGGATCCTCACGAGCTCAGGGCTAGCCTTCACGTTTTTGTAAGCGTCGCTTCCAGTAATAGGACCTAAGTTGATGGGAGCTTTAGATTTCGGTTGCAAGCCTTCGTAGTCCAGGCCAGCTCCATAAATGTCCTTCAAGAAACCAGCCTTCTCACGAATGGCTGGGTCGCCCATGATAAGGTCAATGAGTTTCTCCATATGTTTAGCGTTGGACGCAAACTATAAGAAAAAAAGTAAAATAAAAAATCAGGATTAAAAACACACAAGAACAAAGTCCGTAATTATAACTGATCAATGATCAATGATTAAGCACGACAGTTCAACGAATTACTAACAGAAAATCTATGAAAATTCTTAAAACATATAGCGAATGACAAAGATTAATTTTTGGTCTACTCTGATTTCCCGGTTTTCAGGGATTTTTGTGTGATTTTTTAATTTTTTACAATTTTAATTACATTTATTTTAGAAGATATGCTTAAAGCAATTGCACGGGATGTATTATCATTGTGAGAAGAGTCGTACTAGGGCGTTAAAAATGAATAGAAAATAACATGCTGGATCATACCTCAAGTACGGGGTTACGGAAAGGACCCCAGTTCCATACCATGCGTCCGTACATGTTGGAAGAGGTGAAACTACGCGTTCCCAAGCTGTTGATGAATTCGACGAGATAACCTAAGCGATTACGTTCCTCATAATGACCCGTAATGTAGTGAATCGAAGCGTGGGGAGTGCTGGTGAAACGGGGCTTCAACAATGGCAAAACGGCTTCGGCCTTCTGGGCACTAGTTAAAGGAAATTCCAGCGTTACGGATTTTAAAATCTCTTAAAAATCGCAGTTCATCGTAATTCTGACTTACATGTCGCGCTTCAACGGATGTTTCAAGGAAGCCATATTCGTAATAGTGCTGTACAAGAAGCTGTTGACGGCAAAGTTGGGTTCGAACCAAGTGCTCAAGGCAGCCTTCTGCCAGAAAACGACGCGTGGATTGCGTAAGAAGAGCATAGTGTAGGCAGCAATACGGACCTATGTATGAGAACATCGTATTAGTGTCTCATTGTTTCAGATACGATACCGGAGTACCTCAGGATCATCGGCTTTGTTAATAGCAATGGGTCGCAAGATACGGGCCACTTCCACGTTCTGGTCGATGGCCAATTGGCTCAAAGCGTAAATTGCCTTCGAGCGCATAAGAGTGCAGGAAGTAGTCTCCTTTTGCGGTGTAATGGCATCGCTTTGGTATTGTTCTTCTTCTTCTTCTTTGCCACCCTTTTTGGCCTTGCCCTTGGTTTGCGCCTTTTTCCAGGCTTGCGCCTTCATGGTCTTTTCTTGGAATCGAGATGACTGGGCACCGAATTTGCTTGCCTTCTTGCCGGCCTTCTTGGCTCCCACATCTTCTTCAATACCTTTAGTTAAACTCCAGGCATCTTCCTCCTCTTCCTCTTCTTCGTCCTTGCCGCCCTTCTTACCCTTCTTTACGTTCTTTTTGCTACCAGCCTTGGCTTGTTTCTGTTCTTTGCGCATTTGCTTCTTCAATTTACGCTCGTTCTTTTTCGCCTTTTGCCTGATAGATTTGCTTCCAGTCGAAAATTCTTCCTCTTCCTCTTCTTCTTCCTCTTCCTCTTCGTCTTCCTCTTCAAAAGCGGATTCGCGACGGGCACGACCGCTTTCTTCGATGTCTTCCAGACTAGGATCGCAAGAGTTGATGTAAGGTTCGAGGATGGGAATGATGGATTCGTGACCAATGTTTTCCAGAGCGGCCAACATGGCAGTTTGCTCGCCCAGGTCGTCGGCGTTGTTCAGCTCCTTGGCCAAATAGGGCAAGAGGCGATTCACGTAGAAATCGTCGTTAGGGTTGCACATTTCGCCCATGGCTAATTCTGGGTACCGGACGGCGCTAATGGTCTCATTGACGCAAGCTTGGTAGAATAAACGGCTCACTGCCAAAGCGGTAGTGACCTTCAGTTGACGGTCGTTCTCCACCACGTCAGACGTCAAGAAATCCTATTACGCGGAAGCAAATACCGGCGTTTAAAACTGGCTATGTAAGGAAGCAATATAAAACAAAGACTTACAATCAAGCTCTCGAACACTTGTTTGGTAGGGATTTTGACGACCATAGGTAACATAGCAATACGTGCGGTGGCAAGCTCGCCAGTAATGATGCCTTTGTTGACCAACTCGAACAGAATGGGAAGCGTGGGGTTGGTACCTGCAGCCACCAAAGCGTCTATCAAGACTCGCCTATTAAGAAGCAATTTTTAAGCCCTGTATCACCTTAGCCTTCTAATGTTCTCAGTTGCAACATTTTTTATGTGAAGTAGTCACTTTAAATGAATTAATGAATACAAACTTCGGTAAGAAGTTTCCTGAACTTACTTGCCGGAGGAGTTCTTGACTGTATCGAGGAGATTGAAGAACAAAGGTCGGAGCTCATCATGGTTCAAGAACATGAACGCTTTACGGATCATGTTAATCTTGCCGATGACGTTCTTCTGAGTAGGCTTCAAGTAGTAATCATCACCTTCCAAATCGCGGACAACTTCTTGCAACAAGCGGCGTGTTTCCTTGTTGATGTTTTCAGTATTGGGATCAACAACCCATGGGGAGTTGGTTTCAGTGATGGAAGGCTGTTTCATGCGAGGACCGTATTCGATCAAGTCTTCATCGAAGGAGAACACCAAAGTCTTGATGGTACGCTCCTGGCCACGGAAAGTGGGCATGCGAGTACCAGAAGCGCTGGATTTCTTGACATTGCGCAATTGGATACGTTGAACGGAAGAACCAACGACGGGTTCTGTCTCGTAAGCAAAAGGTTTCATGACGAGTTTATCGACAGTTATTATACGTTGAACCAAGAAAGAACCGTCTTCGCTAGTGCAACCGACTATTCCGGCATTTTCCGAATGCTGAAAACATTTACGAAAGAGTACTTATTAAGAGCATCAAAACGGCACGAAATAACAAGAAATCAACACAATATTAAGCGCACACAAACCTAGTCTTTGAACAGAAACTAAACTCCTGAAGCAATTACTGGTAGAAATGGGTAAAAGTCACAAGTTATATATTTGCAAGTTCAAAGGCTCAAACTTGCAAATGCCTGTTACATAACTACGTACGCAAAATGTGCACCCAAATGTAAAGCATGAATTCCGGCCTTATTGAAATAAATAAATAAATAAATTATTGTATTGTAATAAATAAATTCCATAAATAATCTTCATAAAGTTAAAAAACCAAAGAATAAGTGAATCGAAAATGTGGTAGTACCGAGTACATATTCTGACAGGATGACAATTCAGGGCTGCATTGGAGACCGTTGGGTCCTTGGAGGTTGAATTTGGGTTTAATGGGACATTTGTCCAAATCATGAACTTTCTTCACTTGGTAGGCGGATTTGCCTTGACAAAGCTCGGGGTAGGGAAGCATTTCCGGTTGGGCGTTGATTATTTCATCGGTCAGACGGGTGATTTCATACCAAGTCTCACAGCGTCCAGTAGTGCATTCCTAGTTGTAAATCATGGAAATTATGTAAAAATCCTTTTGTAATTATCGAATTAATACGTTGCAAGATTTCTTGACAGAATGAGGAAGAATTTTAATTCGTAAATAGTTTCTTGAAATACCTCCATGACAACATAGACGGAATTTTCGGAACCAAAGTTATCTTCCGGCGATCCGCTCTTGTCTTCGAAAAGGGCCGAGTTCTGATCCAACTGCAATTGCAACTGAGACAAAACTCCTCGCTTGAAGTTAACAACCCACAAAGGTTCATCGGCGCCCAAAGTAAAGGAATCAACCTGTAAATAAACAAACCCAAGAAATGCGTCATGGTAACTAGTAAAGAAAGCGCATTGGTAGAAACTACGCCGATGATGTGAAAAATACGAATCCTAAGATTTTTTCTCAAATCAGTGCACAAATAAAGAAACAGAAATGCTTCGGCAACAAAACTACCAAAAAGGAACTCTTGCATTACCTTGCCTTCGCTCATGCTCACAATGAAGGGTTTTTCCAAGTACTCGCGATCCTCAACGTTGACGTTCTTACCCGGATCGGATTCGACGTTTTGCATGGTTTCAAGCTTGTCCATAATATTTTCGTTGAAAGTCTTGGCTCGGGCGTCAACAAACTTGAATCGGAAAAAGTTTTATTTTATAACGCATAACTCCATTTCAACGAATATGCTTATTACCGAGACAACGAGATTGTTCTCGTTCTTGGGTTCGATAGTCAGGCGGAATTTGATACTGGCTCCGGCAAATTGAGGAGCAATGGAGGGTACACCACTGGACATCCAGCCTTGGTACTCGTATTCGTAGATGTTTCCTACCTTCCAAACTGGTCAAAAAAGGACAGTATTAATTCAAGTTGCAACAAAGTTCTCTTCCAATTGAAGCCTAAAATAGCAAAAAAAAAAATCCTACCGTTTCCGGTACTGGATGCAGAAATGGAGGTGTAATAGTCTTCGGCTTCCATATTGCTTTCGCCACTGATTGCGCGTTTCACATCGTGGCTGGCTTTACCGTATGGCCAGTTGGATTGAATGGGAGATCCACCCCATTGTGGAATCTGCGAGGAGCTTGAAGGGTATTTCGTAGAGCCAACCAAGAAAGGATTAACATTCTGGCTTCCAAGCATCGGCGATCCGACATTCTGTCCATAACTAAAAGCTTTTGAAAATAACAAATCGATATCAGTTAAGTGATTTTTTATTTTATTGCACCGTACCATTCAGTTCTTTTAAATAAAAATTTACTATAATATAAGCTTAAATATCGCTAAACCTGTTGTCAGATACGGCTTCATCCAGCAGCAATATAACTTAAAATCAGCTCTTACAAACAGTAACGGCAGTAATGCATTTAAATACTATCAAGCTCTATCTCATGACTTCAAAAACTTCATTTTTTTGCTTTAGGTTGCTCACATCTGCGGGAATCAAAGTTTAAGATTACGTATTGCAAAAAAGTAGACACAGGAGTAGAGTGAAAGAAAGGAACGTTTTCTGCAACTGATTGGGAGGCCTTACGTACGGTAGTTATGTCTTTATACGATCACAGTGAAAAAAAAAGTTGTCTTTGTCATGAAGTCGGTAAAGAAACTTACGATATGCCCTCTGTGCTCCAGAAAGCTGTTTTCCAGCCATCATTCCAGACGTCATAGGCTCCTCTTCAAATTGCGAAAGGTCGACATTGTCCTGCAGCAGGATTTGACCGCATCCCAAGTGAGCTCCGGCGTTGCCTGACCGCAAACTTTCCAAGTTTTTGCCCCTGCCGAGATCGTCAGGCAGTTGGTGCACGACAATTGGAAGACCCAAAATATTCCTAGGATCACTTTCGTCGAAAAGCGTGATATCCCTCGTCGTTACCGATACAACGGCTTTGCCAGCAAAGCTCTACAATGCAAACAAAATGAAAAATGATAAAGCTGATGAGACACCTGCGATGACATACCGGAATCTAAAAACAGAAAGAAAAAAATTTGGACGCTATAACTTCTAAATACAAAGGCTTGTAAAGAAAACGGAAACTTACTCGAATGTTTCCCAAGTCTCCCGCGTGGTGCACGGGATCGCTGGGAGATCCGTGTTGCTGGCGCGTTGGATTGAAGTGTTCACCAACACTGATACAGCTCGAATCGATGTCGGGATTACTGTGGATGTGCATGCCATGGATTCCGGTAGGTAGGCCGTACAACACACCACGGATGAGGACAGGAGCGCCTCGTGCATGTTGCTCGAAGAGCAGCTTGCCCGTAACGGCCGGTCCTGTGAAAACTGCTACGGCTTGTTTCGCATTTCCGCTAGTTCCCAACACGACACGTGCGTTGAGATATTGTACGCCTATCACCACTGTGAGAAACGAAAAGAACAAAGCAGTGTAAAACAACTGTTATGTTGAAGTATTAATATCTATCATCAAGTACAGATGCAGTTACTATTTATTATTCTTAAAATAGGCGCTATAAAAAATGGGGAAAAGTTAAATAGAAAATTTTCGTCCGAAATTGCACTATGCAATTTTACTGCAATAAATTTCTTGTTGTAAATGAATGTTGAACGTGAAAAGAACAAAACAATGTTTTCAAGTACCCCCTTAACAAACGGCAAAAACTTCTTCGTCAGTTACGTAGGATACGATATTCTGAGCAGTTTAGACGATGTAAAAAATATTCGGCAAGTTATTTCTTGTATCGTCATAAAAGTTCTTTTTCAGCTTTCCAGATAATTTTCGTTTTAATTACTCGTTTCGAAAGTTGAATGACATTAAATTTTTCATGCACAGTGCGAAAAGAATGGAAAGCGCCTATATAACATTTTTATTATTTTGAAAAAATAGTTTGTTACACAGCAGATTTAATTAGCATTCGTCAGATTTGGTTCAATTCCATGACTTCTTACGCAAGGGCTTTCCTAACCCGTAACGAACATGCATAAGTACCTGGCCGTTATATTTACATGCTTCATTATCAGCAAATTTCTGTTGTCCAAATTCCGTGCGCTTTACAGTTTTCCCGTAAAGTTCCTCACGCTATCCCGCAAATAGCGTATGAAAAACAAAGGACATAAAAATACTAACATTACCTGCCAAACGCGTTTAAACAAATTCACTACGCTAACTGCTACTCTTAGATTTTTTTAAAAAATCTATAGTCTAAGAAAGAAGGAGTACGAAAGACTCGATGAATCTAAGTCGACTAAAATGTTTCAGTGCGAAGTTAAAGAGTTCTACTTCTGGTAATTCATACTGAATTCGATTAATTACACGCACAAATTTTTGCGAGGTAACAAATTGGGCGGTAAATCGAGAAAGGTACCGCCGCATTAAAATAAAACCAATAATATGTGAGGCAGAAAAACTGAAGCGTGCAATTTCTCATACGAAACATCACTCATGTTAGGGTGCACGGTTATTGAAATTTAATGCTAACTTACCTAGAAGGGCGATAACTGGTACCCACGAATTTCCCATGAAAAGGGAAAGAATTTAAGTGTCCTCAGGAGTCAAAAGGGAGAGATGCACTCTACAAAACTCTTTGGGAAGAAAACGGACACCGTTGTAGCTGAGCTCTGTTCGGTTTCTCGCTTTTATAAGCCTTTGTAAACTAATGTTCTCAGCATCTTTGCAATATTTCGCGATAACCTTTCGTGTTCATAGGAGCATCCGGTCCGCTTCTGCCCATCTTACATGTGCCAAGGCTCGGCTGCTGAATGTGCAAAAACACAGGAAGCGTTTCAACCCTGATGAACTTCGCTTGGTCAAAACGTCTATCCATTTTCCAGCTCTCATATTTAGCTTTTGCATTTTACATGACAAACCCTTGATTCCTACTATGCTAATATACAGCCTACGAGAGTCTGGTCAACGCAGGTCGGACGTTCTGACCTGGTTCTTGTTCATCTGGAAGCCTGGGGGTACATAGCACCCCGGACTCCCCTTTTTGCCAGTCCCAAAGTATGTTCAACGTTCGTTGTATGAGAGTGGAAAGAAACCGTTGACCATTTTCTTTCTTTAGCTTTTCGCTTCCCAGCCCAAAACTAACGTGATTTGCGTGCCTTAAAGAGTTTCCCGTTTTTATCTACAAAAAAGTTTTATTTTTGGAAGGTATTTAATTGTCAATCATGAACGCAACATTCGACAACGTGACAGAGGCTATGGGCAATGCTACGACGGAGATTCAGCGCGAATTTTCGTATTACGACGAAACGAAAGCTGTTTTTTTCGTGTTTGTGCCTGTCGCCATCCTAGCGCTTATCGTTATTCCTGCAGTGGTAAGCAAACTTTGGACAGTTTTATTAGTTCTTAAGCAGTTGCGAAGGCAAATATTGAGGACGCAGTTTGAACTTTTGCAGCTCATGTTCCTCAAGGATAAGTTTGAAAATTGGGATGGGATGCGTCAACAAGGCATCAGCGGAATTCCCTTAGAAATGCAGAGCGGAGGTGGAAACGCTGCAACTGCTGAAACTCCCTTGATGACGGGAGGGTCCACGGAAGCTGTTGTTACTGGGAAACAAACGGTAGCGGTGCCTCCAGCTGGAGAAATCCCAGCGCCTACCAACCTGGATCAGCCTAGTGCCACAGAAAAACTTATGGTATAACTTAAATAAAGATTTGACACAAAATATGTTGGAATAGAAAACATAATTATGATTGTACGTTTGCAGGGTGATTTGGAAAGCAAATTACAGCTACCTTAAAGCCAGACCTTTTGTGTTTCGGTGGCCGCTTTGCATTGTTCGAATTCGCCTATTATTTTTTTAAATATTACTAGGGCTGATTGACATTATTTCCATACAATTTTTTCATGAGTTATATCTTTTACCTCGTGCTATGAATATAGTTTGTTACCCAAAATCTAGGCTTTATTAAAATAAAGTTTCGTTAATACATTTGCTAAGCTCACTGGTAAACCTTAGTCCTACGTTGGCATTGGCAACAGGTTGGCAGCGTAACACTTCGTTTTAAAGGGCTGACAAACGGAAACCAAATTCGGTGTGCGTAAGGTGAAGAATCCGCGATCCCCAAAAATCCTTTAGTTTCTTGTAAAGTTACATTTCAAACTTGAAAACTCCGATTTTATCAACCAGTTGATATCGGTGTGGAGTTGACAAGCCGGATGGTACAAAATCGGAACCACGTGTCTTGGGAAAAGTAAATAATAAAAAGTGGCAAATAACCGAAAATAAAAGGCAGTTAATACTTTTATTATTGTTCTGTGTTATCCTTGTAGGAAACCGCATGCTATCGGCGAATAAATAAACGCAAAATCCCATATTTAACGAAGAAATATGTTTTCCCAAGGCGGTTGGCATAATGGGGAGCTTTCATGATGGGTGTTGACAAAATCGGAGCTCTACCGTACCCTTTCTAAATATAAAGCTTCACAAGCTCTTGACGCAGCTTGTGATGTAAAACATTATTTTGGAATTCTCAAAACAGTTGAATGGATGTATCGATACAAAGCTGCCTAGAAAGTGTATGTAAAATACCATAAGATACTGAACGTTAAGGGTACTGCAACAGCTTTACTAATTACAACGAAATAAAAACTAGCCATTTCAATATGTTTTTTTTTAGTGTAAAGAAAGAATAGCGAGTTACGACTAGCGTCATATATTTAATTGATAAATAATCAAAACCATTTAATAATTTTTTCCCCACACGAACCAAAATGCAGAATGCGAGCCTTGTGTAAGGATTCAAGAAAAGTAGTTTTCAGTGGAAAAAAAATCACAATCCGTGAATCCGTTGGGTTATAAATTTTTCTCACGTCCGGGTTCACCTATTCTTCCATTTGCTCATAGCAATACCAACTTGCCTTCTTAGTAAAAGAAAATGTGCAACGTTCAATTCTATACGAACAGATCTTTTATTTGTCCAGCTTTTCTTGGTTATCACATTATCAAAGTACAAACAACACGTTCAAAATCGAAGACACTAGTCGAATGCCATCTTTTTAATAAAATCACTGACTTCCTCAACAAGGCTTAAACTTTCCGGATTAGAAATTAATATTAAAAATTTACCACTTGCATCTCATTCATCTGGTCTAGGAAGTTCAACAATTGTTTAGCTGGATCAAAGTTTTCGAAGTAATCCGGGACACCGTGCAGTTTAACACGATGCAAACAGATTGGGCACTAAAATAAACACAGAAATTATTAGACTATTCGATTAACGAAATGGTAAGTATCCGTCAGATTCTTACTTTTGAAGCTTTTTCGGATAATTCCCGTATATCGTCAAACTTAAATTTCTTTTCATGACCATAGTCAACAATATATTTTCGAAATATTTTCCAAATACTATGTTCATCTTCCTTGCCCGCCGCTAGATGACATATGAGGACTAAAAGAGGAGTCAACCAGAAGCTTTAGAGGCGTTCCCAAACCACCTTGAGGAGGTGCGGTTTGCGACGCAGCCAACTCAACAAACAAAAAAGACTCGGGCCACGGCCAACTTCTGGCACGGTGCAGTTTGGCGTTTGTGCTGGGAAATTCAGTTTGTGGTCGGTAACCGTATATGTTTCCCAAGTGATAATCGTTCCCCAAGTCTCCCTAATTTCTTGTAACTGCCTACACTTGACCCAAACAAGGTAAATCAATCCTGTGGTTGGACCTTAATGTGATTGCCTCAAGTTTTGCCCGCATTTTTCGCCTTCAAGGAACTACGAGCGTACTTATTCCCAGTATTCCTCTTCCTATGTGCTGAATAAGCTTGTGGTTTGCTACTACTGAAACAACCCAAAAAAATCGTGTCCTCCTATTCCCTTTTTTGTTGTTTATAGAATTTTTCGAAAAGTTTTGGGACGCCGAACAGTTGTTGTGCCAGTGTTACAGCTATGTCTGACCTTGTGTGATCCATTCTGCTGCCGAGTTGTCTTTTTCGAAATCTTCCACGATAACCATGGACGAGTCAAGTGTTCGCGTGGCGCTCAGGTAATTACTACCACTTTTCATAATAACTCTTCTAAATGAACGTGGCTCCGACATAAAACTTGTCTCCCTTCAAGGTCCATTTATTTTCAACAATAGGATCGTTTTTTACGACCTTTGCCCCAGTCGCAATGCTGGCAAGTTGACTGATATTGATTCTGGAGGGAGTCCAACGAAGATTTTTTTTCCCAGCCTTTTTAAGTAGCTAGCGGTAGCAGTTGGTTATCAACCGAAGTTATTATTGATCGTCGAGTTTTGTTTCTTTCCGGTGGATTTTCACGTTCAAGGTTACAGGTTAATAGATCGTTACGCAAAAACTAGAGGAAATAATCTCCGTAATAACATAAACCGCCCTTCAAGATAGTAGTTTATCTAAATCTGGTATTCCTATCAATCAACTGACCCAAGGTGTCAAACAATGTTAGCTTTGAGGCGTGAAGAACGACAAGCTCTTCACACTTTCCGAATCTGTCAAAACTGTTGGGTTTTCCAATTTCCATAGCATTAACAATTTTCGAAAGGCGATCGCGGGTGGGTTACTAACCTTGCCAAAAACTCCACCTAACCACCCCCGGATCCTTAAACTCCCCGAAAAAGGGACGATTTCCCTTTTAAACCATGTAAGGAATTACAAGTCAGGGCCAACGCCATCGTCCGACCAGGTTCTCGGAGGAGAATTTTTACTTAGGACGCCAGAGTCCTTTTGGCTTGCTTATTTAAAAGTCCTTGGATTTCTCGGACAAGACCTTAACAACCGGAGAAAAGGAAAAGATAAGCTCGCACACGACGTGTACATTTTAAATGGTTCTGAATGGACCCTTACAAGACAGCCACGCTTGTTCTTTCGCGAGGCGAAAGCGCACATGTGAATATGCTGGGTTTTCATAAATTTATGGTAAAGCACTAGAAACCATATCTCCTTACAACTTTTCCATGTTCTGAAACATTTTTTTTACCGTCATTCATAAATTGTGATATGTTCAAATTAAATAGTTTTCGCTTTTCTTTTATAAGTTTCAGAATTTCTAACTGTTCCTAGCAGAAATTCAGAAAAGGTGGAAGTTCCACGAAATCTCGCATTGTTATTGCAGAGAAATCTATCCTTCTACGCTGTGTATGCATTCACTGACTTCTTTTATTTGATGATACCATCTATTCCGTATCTTGTGTAGCTATGTCTATTGAAAGTTCTTGAAGAAATATTGTAAAGTTTATTTGGTCTCTATCAATTCTAGTGAGAACGCTTAAATTTACGATAGCGTTGTTTTGTAAGTAAAGTTGTGGAATGGGAAACATGCGTCCTCCGTCTCGGGTTTTGGTAGCAAACATTCCAATTCTCTTTTATGTCAGAAGTTGAAAGTAGTGTGAGAATCAATGAAGGTTATTTTCTACTTGAGTGTATTTTATGTATTTGTATATTTATTTATTTAATTTCCTTCTGTTCTTTCTTTTTTTTTTTAACAAGAACTTACATTGTAAGCAGAAAGCGCGACGTAACTCAGGGGTTTGCAATTTCTTTTTAGATCTTAAAACTGACTTAGAATGTTGCCATGCGGTGAAAGTTTAGTCGTAAAAAGGTAAAATGCTACCAAACTTTCTTACAAATGTTTTTACGATTATCTTTGTTGATGATCCGGCGTTTCGCTTTGATGCGGCGAAAGAAAAAGCAATAAATTAAGGAATTCACCTGTTAAATGAATGCAGGTTTTGGGGGGAGAAAACAGGCTACGGGGCCAGTGAATGAATGAAAGTCTCTCTTTCGGCTACTCAAAACATAGTGGTACTTTTAACAAATTATGCAAAGCATGTTCACTGCACCTGGCGCAGGTAGGAAGAAAAGGAAAGGAAACAGAAGTAGCGCCGATCTTCTCATGTTCCCCTTTTTAATACAGTGCCAGCGGAAATTGTCACCTGGCCTAAAAAGCCGCAGGTATCACACAAAACTAACAGAAAACTAACACGCATACAGAGACAATGGTAACGGAAGTTGTGGTCACACATGTAGACAAGCCAACTTTACACGCATGTCGTGCGTCTTCCTACCTTGCAGGTGAAATGGCGGGTGTCAAGTTCCGAAAGGCAACATTATCGCTGAAAACTCCCACGATTTGTCTCTTTCGGGAATGAAACATCACGACCTTTGTGACTTGGATTGTGGATTATTGATACAAGAACAAAGGAGTGAAAATGAGGAAAAGAATTGTTTTAAATTACAGCGTCCGCTCGAAAAGTCGTAAACCTTTTGATTTACCCATTAAAGACAGGAAACTTCCAAGCTAAATGTGATTCTTTGTGAAGAAACATTCGTGGCTTAGCTATGTAACATGGAAACGTAACAAAGCACAAAACTTGACTTTGACTGACTTCGCGACACTTATCTAATAACATTACGCCAAAACTCCGATATTATAAGCCTTAGTTATTGAAACTCCCGGTCATGTCAGCCGCCTCGGCAAAGCTTCCTGTCGTTAAGGTGGGTTTCCACAGTGATTTCGCAGCATTTTCTCGTAAATATTGCAAGATTTCTCGAAAGGTTCTCACGAAAGTATAACTGAAGTTTGAAGTTATTTTTAAAAAAATATTATTCAGCATCAGGTTTTCAAAACTTAAGTCCAAGACATTAAGACCAATTTTGACAATTATCCTTCTCGACACAATACCCTCCGATCCCGGCCATTTGGTAATTTCAGAGTTCTACTGTTATTTAGCGTAATTCCTTGGTTACGTTCTGGATTGAGCTGTAGACCTTTGCTTACAGTCAATCATTTTATTTAAAAATTACACGGACGTAAATAAAAATAGTAGTAAATTTGTAAGCTTAACGCTAAATAACTTAGATATGCTTCACGGATAACGGTTTATTAATTTTTCAGATCTTGAAGCGATCTGCGCTTCTCACTATAAGAATGTAATGGCATTTGTCGTCAATAAAGAAATCTATAAGAAAGATGTTATTATACTGAGTATTCGCTTTAAAAGTACTGAATGTGTTCATATTGGAAAAGTATTTAATTTTTGAATTTGTCAAAACTACAAAAATATGAGTCAAATTTTGAAAATGAAGAGAGTCGTTTTTAGAAAGAACGCTCTGGACGTTACATTCAGTGTGATGTGCTTATTTATCTATTTCGAGCATATTTTCATTGTTAAGTTATCTAATAGTTTTTAGTTGTTGCGAAAATGCTCAACAATTGATCTTTGCTATTTTGCCCCCCCCTCCAAATTATCCCTAATTTGGCGTGTGTGTTTTTTTTTTTCACATCCTTATTGTAAGCTTCAGAACTTGGGAACGATTGATTTTAACATTTTTAGTACTTGTTTGCATCGTGTGAACGATATTTCTATGTAAAATCTCGATCTTCTGTTCTTTTCGTAGGATTCGTCCTCAAGTGCCTAGCGAAGTGATCGATATGTGCCGGGTTTGCACCCAAGTCACACCTGGTGAACCCCAAATTTGGCTTGGATCTGATAAGGCATTTACGTACGATCATGTTTTCGATACCGGTACCCTACAAGAATCCGTTTATGAAGCATGTGTCAAAGACCTTATACGAGGCACCTTAGACGGTTACAACGCTACCATTTTGGCCTATGGTCAGGTACGTATCATCTTTATTCAAATTAACTGATGAATAATACAAAGGTGCATGAACAGACACATTCTCTTACTAATGTACGTAACCCGTTCGTGAGAAACGGAACGATAATCAATTTTTCGCGCTGTCCGATTTCTCTGTTCGCTATTGTTCAAACCCATCTGGTAATGTCTTTGGAGCTATGTCTGCGTTCCTGTGGTTCAAGGCCTTGTATGCAAGTGGGACGTAGCGCGAACCAGAAGACTTTTTACTACGCTTTTGCGAAACTGTGTGGTAGAACAAGTTCCCGAAAAAAATATAGACACATTTCTTCGATGTCGCGACGCTTACCTAGCGTGTCGCAGCGTTGGGTGGGACGCTTTATTTGTGAATATAAATAACTACCTTTCTGTATTTCTAGCCGTTCACGTAGCAAATATTGTGTACCAAAGAAGCAGAGATGACGTAATGAAGTTTGAAAATAAGATTAAACTAGCATTTCGCGTCTCGGCGTCGTACCTTTACGATTGTTTAGCACCCCGTGTGACTTTCAAATTCTATATTTGGTTATGCGGAGTCGGACAGAAGAGTTTCTGAATCAAATGTTTTCTCTAGACCGGATCTGGCAAAACTTATACCATGGGAACCGGGTTTGATATGGATTTGACGTCAGCCTCAGGTGACTTGGCACCTGAGCAAGGCATTATCCCACGTGCTGTTCATCACTTGTTTACCAGTATGGAAGAAATTCGCCAAGCAGCCGTTGACGCTGGCCAACCGCCTCCGGAATTTAAAATGAATGCCCAGTTCATGGAGTTGTACAACGAAGAGATTTATGATTTGTTCGACCCAGCGAGAAACGTAAATTAAAAGAACCAGCTCGTCCTTGGTCTAATAGATGCATAGACAAACAGGCGCTTTGTTGATTTCTGCACTGTGTTTCATTTTCGCAGGATAAAAGATCGAGTATACGAATCCATGAAGATGCCTTAGGTGGAATTTACGTCACAGGAGTGGCCACTCGTCTTGTGACTTCGATGCAAGAAACGCTCCAATGTTTGAAAGCAGGTGCTTTATCGCGAACCACTGCCAGCACCCAGATGAACGCCCAATCCTCCCGGAGTCATGCAATTTTCACTTTACATATTAAACAACAGCGATTGGTACCATCCGAGGTAATATTTTTCATGACAGGGATGATTAAAACGAGAGATAGGTTTTCTTGACTGCTTATTGGCGGTTTTTAATTTTAGCAATTATGGTAGGCATAAAGTTTTTTTTGTTGTAAACAGACTTTCGGTTTCGCTTTTTTTGCATTCAGAAGGCAAACGGGTTGGTATAAAGCTTTCATTTGCAAACTGAAAACACAATTCACAATTTTTTTAAAAAAACAACAACAGAAATTCAAATAATCTTTTTAAAGCAACTTATAGTTGGAAGACGCGTCATTCGTTTTTGTCTTCAGTACGTAACTTTTACAAAATTAATTGGGCAGAACTAGGAGGTAGCATGAAGTAGCGTGTGAGAGTTTTTCGTGTTTTTCTTTTCCTTGTTCAGCTAGACGTTTTAAATTGCCTTACAATATCGTGAGTTGTAGCTTTTTCGTTAAAAGTATTCTAAGAAAGAACAAGGTGAAAACTCGAATTCTCGTAGTTTTTGTTGATATTTCTTATTATTTGTTGGGATTTGTAATCGTTTCAAGCTTCCTGAATAAACACAAGGCATATGTATTGTATAAGTATCTTTTGGTTTTACCAACATTTAAGGTAATAGTATGATATGCCAGTAAGTTATAATTATTAGCGTTGATAGATGTCGTGTAAAGTGTGTTGTTAACTGATATTTTATTAACGTGAATAGGAAGAAGGCGGCGCTCCAGAATTCGAAACCCTAACAGCCAAACTACATTTCGTGGATTTGGCTGGTTCCGAACGCCTGAAGCGTACTGGAGCTACAGGGGACCGTGCCAAGGAAGGAATCTCTATAAATTGTGGTTTGGTGAGATTTTTTTGCGTTTTCTTACTGCAGGAAGTTTTTTAATTTTCCCCTTGTCGGCTCCTTGAATATTTTGTTCCTCCATTCTGTCTCGTACTTGCTGGAAAGTTGTTGAAAATTCTGAAATCATATTTGAAAGATTGCTACGTAAATTTTAAAATTTTAATTTAACGTGTAGCGTTAAATTAACAGCGTTTTGGCTGTTAAATTTCTTGTATATTGTGAACATTTTTCCTGTATTTATCGTACGTGATCTTTGAATTATTTAAAACATTTAATTTTTATTTGTTTCCAGTTGGCTTTGGGAAATGTGATTTCAGCTTTAGGAGATAGGTCTCGACGTGTTTCGCATGTTCCCTACCGTGATTCCAAGTTAACACGCCTGCTACAAGATTCACTTGGTGGTAATAATTTTTGTTTTTCTGTTTTGCTTCAACGCATCGTTAAAAAATAATTATTTTTTATTGTACTCATCAGCGTATTTTTCTGAGTTCAACTGTCGCTACTAATTATGTTTTGTTATTATTGTTATTACAGGAAACAGTCGGACATTGATGATTGCTTGCGTGTCACCATCAGATCGCGATTTCATGGAAACCTTGAACACACTCAAATACGCCAATCGTGCACGCAACATTCAGAATCGTATTACCGTCAATCAAGACAAAAACTCCAAAACTTTGGCATTGCTACGCCAAGAAATTGCTCAGCTTCAGTTGGAGTTGGCAGAGTACAAACAGGTAATTATTTGTCATAAACAAAGTAGCTTAATATGTACTCTTTCAATTTCGTTGTGAATAGGCAGCAAGCTTATACGTTAAGTGTAATTTGTATTGTTATAGGGTAAACGGGTGATAAATGGCGACGGAGAAGAGTCCATAAACGACATGTTCCATGAAAATAAACTACTCCAGACGGAAAATGGCAATTTACGCACGCGGATTAAAGCTTTACAGGAGACGGTCGATTCGTTGACGGCCCGGAACAGCCAATTGCTAGCAGAAAGAGCCCAGGGCGACTGGATGACGGCTGGTGAAGATTCTGACGTCACGAAACTCATTCAGGGTTATCTGCAAGAAATTGAGGAACTGCGAGCCAAACTATGCGAATCGGAAAACATTGCGGTACAGCTTCGCAAAGCCTTAGCTCAACGTTCGCCTATCAAAGCTATTTCTAGCCCCTCCCATGTAGCTATTGCTGGTAGGGAATCTTTTGAAAAATGATAGAAAGAACCGAAAAAGATATTACTTTTTTTTTAATTGTTACAGGTCACTACGACGTGGGAGTAGAAGACAGTGGAAATCAAGTCCAACAGCTGATCATAGAAGCTCGTCGGGGGTTGGAAAAAAAGCAAACACTTATCAAGAAGAACAGGCTAAATGAACGGGAACGATCGACTCGGTCTGAATCTGGCGCGAAGGAAGATGGTGACGAAAGGGAAGAAGAGGATTTGGAGAGTGATACAAGTGAAAGTGAAGATAAAGGTAAAATTTCGTACTCATCTCTATTCTTAAAAAAATAAAGAACTTGCTCAAGTTATGTGTTTTAATTTGGATGATGTCTGTTGAATAGGTAAAGACGGTGAAGCTTCCGAAAGTGAAACCAGCGAAGACGAAGAAGAGCAACTGACCGAGAAGTACGGTGCTGAATTGGCTGAGTTGACGTCTGAAATTACTATGAAACAACGACTGATTGATGAGTTGGAGTTGTCGCAAAAACGGCTTGATCTCTTGAAAGAGCAATATGAGAGCAAAATGCAGCAATTGCAGACGAAAATCCGTAATGTGGAGATCGAGCGTGATCGAGTTTTATCCGGTTATGGTAAGTGTATTTTTGGATTGTTCTCCAATTATAGCAAAGTCTTTTACGAACCCAAACATGTCCGTAAATTCGAGGCTACAGTCGTAACAGTCACTAACCTTTCGCGTATTTTATGCTTCGCAGCGTTGGAAAATCGTAAGATGTCTTAAAATAATTATTTCACATTTATTACACACAACTGCGCGTGATCTTTTAGTTGTACACAATTTTTTTCCCTGAATGAATTTGCATTTTATTTGATTTTTGTATTGCTTTATTTCTATTTAAAAATTCGTGTATTTTGTTTATTTGACCTTGTATTATTGAGTTTACTTAAAATTTCTTACCTTATTTTCGTGATTTTTGTTTCCTTTGGTTTACATTGTATTCAATTTTTCTTTCTTATTCTTTACACAATTTTCAGCATACGGAAAATAAAAATGTACGGATATTTTATTTTGGGGCAATTTTAGGAGGCGGACCACCCAATCTGCAGGCCGAAGAGAAAGTCAAGAAAATCAAGGAAGATTACGAGAAAAAATTGGGTGATTTACAAAAAGAACTGAAGCGTTTGCAATCCGCACAGCGCGAGCATGCAAAATTATTGCGCAACCAAGGCGAGTACGAAAGGCAGCTGAAAACATTGCGCGCAGATTTGGCTGAAATCAAGAAGAACAAGGTAAAGCTAATGCAACGCATGCGCGAAGAAGCCTGCAAGCACAAAGAAGAGGAAATGAAGCGTCAGAAGGAAATTATGCAGCTACGCAAGCAAACACGGCAGCATGAAAACAAGATTCGAACATTGCAAGCAGAGAAGCACCTGAAGGATACGGTTTTACGACGCAAACAGGAGGAAGTAAGCGCGTTGAGAAAAATGGCTAAAGGCAGTTTGAGCGAAAAAGCTGCCGGACGTGTTCCTTTAACTGCCCAGGTCCGAGGTAAGTGTCATAAAAACCGTACAGTTTATACAATGTAGCTTTTCAAAATTTAAGCTCGTTGAATATCAAAATAATAGTTCTTTCAATTATGAAAATTTTGCGGTTCGAAATGGAAAAATGAGAACCAACTTTTCAACGTCTTTTATAAATTGTATTTCTTTTTAGCTGCTCGCCGATTGCCCTTTTCGCCAAAAGCGGCTAAACAGAAATGGCAAAAGATGGAAAAGGAGGTGATGCAATTAGCGGTTAGCAAACAAGCCGTGTCAAGCATGGAACGCGAAATGGAACGGTAAAAAAATATATATTTTTGGTTAGTTTTTACAGTTTAATTTGCACCAACTTTACCAACAAAGAAACCTAATATTTTCCCAAATATTGTTAAAACTGAAGGAAATAAGCTTCATCCTGTTTAACTTTTAACTGGTTTCCTGAATTTGTTTATGTATAGTTCACTCCGCCAACGAGACGAACTTCGCGTAGCGCTTGAACGCACTTTGGCGCAGCGCAATCGTGCAGTTATGGAAGGCCGGGACGAGAGCTTTGTCCAGGAACTGGAAGATCAGCTAGAGAGCCTGCGAGCAAATATTGATTACATCCAAGACACAATCAGCGACTGTCAGCAACAAATTATGCAACTCGAAGACGGCAGAGAAGGGCTAGACGCTCTGGAGTCCGCCAAAGTCCTTCAAACGATCTCGGTTGAGGAAGCTCGTTATCTCATACAGAAGCTACTCACCATGACAATTAACCAGTCCATTTTAGCGTCTCAGCGGGAGTACCAGTTTCAAGAAGTTCAAACTAACTTGAAACAAGTTTCAGAAAACAATGCAATCCACCAACAATTGCTCCAACATTTACTGGTCAACTCGGATGTCGAAGTGTATAATCTCATGGCAGCCAGTAACACCACATTCCCGGTCATTGACTCAACTTCCTATGACGCCATCCCCCTTGGCAGCCTTGACTCATCCCGTTCAGCTTCCCCGACGGATTTATCTTCGGCCGGGCCGTCATTAACCGCTGTAGCACCCGTCACTGCCACCCTCACCACCAAAGCCAACAAAGCACGCCGGCGCACGGCGTTACCGGACGAACTCTTGTACGGTTTTCAGCAGAATTTGACTGGTGGAGCAGCTCAGGAAGAAGAAGACGACGGCGCAAAGTTGTCTGACACAGACGCGGTCATTTCCTTTACTCCGCACGCCAGGCCACCACCGTATGGTGGTCCGACGAATAATTCCACAACAGCAGTTGCTGCTAAAGCAATGCAACGCGTTCCTAGCGCACCGGGTCCGTTGCGCAGTATGGGTGTCGCTGGAGTCAGTGGAGGATTGAGCCGTACTTTGGTTGCTGCCGTGCCCCCGTCTTCTGACCTCATGACCCGGAGCTTGACCTTGAAAACCGAGCCACCTTCACCTCGCTTGGCTCGTAAAACGGCTAATTTGAGCGCAACCAACTTGGCTGCTGCACGTCTGCTTTCTTCGTAAGCTTGAGTGTTTCCATGTTACTAACGTTGTGGAGTCTTAAAGAGAGGAACTATTTTTTATTATTGTATATTTATTTTTGTATTTTGGAGTCAATTTTTTGCAGGTGACGGGGCTTTAATGTAGACTAACCTTTGCGTTTATTGTGTTTGTTTCTTTTCCTGTTTTGGGATGGTATTGGGCTGCGGCTTTTTACTTGTTGACGTCTTTTAAGTGATCCTGAAATAACCACGCCCCCTTCTTCCCCACCCACTTACCGACGCAGTACGAGTCGGGAGGAAAATCCGAACGTTTTTTCGAGATTGACTTCTGGGACAGCTGTAGCGACAGAGCAGCAACCTGGTACGGGAACCATAAATGCTTTTGCTGGAAAGGTAAGGACTGTATTTTTAAAA
The DNA here is from genome assembly GCA_022885665.1 of Triops longicaudatus. Classification (NCBI taxonomy): domain Eukaryota; kingdom Metazoa; phylum Arthropoda; class Branchiopoda; order Notostraca; family Triopsidae; genus Triops; species Triops longicaudatus. The sequence continues at coordinate 809,402 of JAGQDJ010000202.1, read as the reverse complement.
CTAATTTTTCAATTATACATACTTGGCGGAAATGTCTGCTGGATGTCAAGCTTGTACGAGCTGATAAATCTGAGTTTATAGAATGTAAGGTTGAAATTTTAAAGTCGAATTTTATTTTGCAAATACTGTACGGCGTGGTAAGGAAGAATTTTCAAACGATAAGGTAACGCTAATAAGGTGAGGTAAATGAATGTTTGCAAGTGCGGGCTTTCGCTGTGTTGGGTTTTGCAAGGAAATGATTTAGCAGCGTGCTTTTGTAATGAATTTTTCCTTCTATGTTTATCGGGCAGATGAGCAATAAAACGCCTTTGTTATGTTCGTTCGTGGCGGAAGGGCATTCGAAAGCAGTTTTGTCTATTTGTGCAACAGATGACCGACTTTTCAGTGGTTCTAAAGGTAAGTTACAGGAATATTTTTAATACCTGTTCATAATTAAGTTCAAGAAAAGTTTGTCTTACTTAGCTTATTTTTCTATCGATGCCACCGTCAATTGTATTTCAAAATTAGTTTTCTTTGTGCAAGTTTGATTTAGCTTTTAAAGTTAATTTTTAATGGCCTATGAAAAGCGTCTGTCTTTTTTTTTTTTTTTTTACTTTTGTTGACTATAATTCCTGTTGAATTAGTGGTCTGATTTTTCCCTCTTCAGATCGCACAGTGAAAGTCTGGGATTTGGTCAGCGGAAGAGAAATCGTGACATTAGAAAATCATCCCAACAATGTAGTCGCTGTCCGATATTCCGAGTCCAGTCGTCTCGTATTCAGTGTCTCGTCTGCTTTCATAAAAATCTGGGACTTGCGTCTCAACCCAGTCCGTTGTTTGAAAACTTTATGGTAAGCTGCTTTCTACTATTCAGTTTTCACCGCTTGGCTAGTTTTGGTTTTAAGTCACCTACTTCTGTTGTCGCTGGATTTACTTTCAGCTGTTTATCCTTACCTAAAAAGCACTTACATAAACCACTTAGATTTGCTCTGTAGGTGTTATTCAATAGGTATGATTTATTTTACTTGGGAGTCGTAGGCATTACATGGCCATTGCCATTCACCATGCTTCTCTCCTTACCTTTGCGTGAACATTTTGTTTCATTTGTGTATTTATATTCTAGCTCGTCGGGAAGCACGTCTCTTACCCAGCCAGTGGGATTAGTTTCTCGCAGTGTCCAATTACCACCCGGCGAAACCTTAGTCAACGACATTGCTCTTAGTCAAATTCACCCTAATCTTCTGTATTCCGCCGCCGGCAATCAAGTCCGAGCTTTTGATCTTAGGAGGTAAAGAAATGAAGAACCGAAAAAATATTGAGATTTATGGATTTCATTATAAAGTGCAAGGCATAAAGATAACCGTATCCCATCTTCTTTCAGGTATGCAGTTGTGGCTAAATTAAGTGGAGGACATCAAGCAGCAGTGATGTGTTTAGCCGTTGCGCCGCAGTTGGCAACGAACGAAGAAAGCACACCTAATGGAGAGCTAGTTATTACGGGCTCCAAAGATCATTACATCAAAGTAATTTTCTCTTCTTAATTTTATGTAAACTAAAATACTTGGCACAGTGGTGTCCAATGAAGACTAAATCTTATCCATTATTGTATTCTTTCAAGTCTGTAGCGTTTTACAAGAAAAGTTTGGTGTCTTTGAGCTTTTGTCTGCTCTTTGTAATTACTTACAATGTAGTGCTATATTTGTGTTTTCTTTGTGGCATATTAATAGGTTTTCGATGTGGGCGAAGGCGCGAGTGGGTTAATTACGCCTAGATTCAACTTGGATCCACCGCATTATGACGGTGTGCAGTGTTTAGCTATGCATGGATCGGTGCTCTTTTCGGGCTCACGTGATGCTTGTATCAAGAAGTGGGACTTGGAGCACGCCGAAATGGTGCAATCTTTGAACAACGTACATAAAGACTGGATTTGTGGAATGAGTGTACTGCCCGGTGGGCAGTACTTAGTCTCAGGCTGTCGTGCTGGGCATTTGAGGCTGTGGTCAACGGATGCTGGAGCAGCTTTAGGTGAAATGAAGGCTCATAATTATGGTATCAATGCAATTGCTACGAACTCGACCCACGTCTTTACTGCCTCAAGGTACATTCGATGTAAGAATGATTATCGGTTTACGTAATTGTTAATTTTTCATTCTAGTGATAATACGGTGGGATTGTGGCGAGTAAGAAACAACCTGGATGTCTCACCTGATTATGAATAATTTAACGATCTTGTCCTGCATACATTCCGGCCGTTTGTGGTGGGCGCATTTTTAGATAACTGTACAATTTTGTATTATTGCAGCTACATTCCAATTTTCATCCTATACCTCCAGACTTAACTAGTTTGAAAAAAAGGATTGTATTAACCTTGGTTGTGTACCGTGAAAGATGTATTTCTTAATTTATATAGTTTTTTTTTATTGAGTCTATTGCAGCAATCTCCATGGCTGTCGCTATTTAGGAGGTAAATACATTGTGAACTAAACGACAGATGTAACCTTCCTTTCAGTTTACAACAACTCAGTCACGCTTCACCAATTCATTAGTCCTACTTGTTTGCGCGTAATAAAGAAACAATGGGAGAATTTGAGTCAGACGTTTTATTCCATGAGTATTCCGTAATTACCTTATCAGACTATTAGAAACGATTTTATTGTATGCTTTGGAATATACAAAGTCAGACGAGCTTTGTGAATATCGCATACGGAATTCGTGTTTAGCCGGCGTGCTGTAAAGAAGAAAGAAAATGGAGATTAGAAGCTACGTCTAGCTAAAGTTGTTCATCACCTCATTGATTCATGTTCAACAGAATTTTCCATTGACTATTTTTCATGGTCTGTACTACTTGTATCTTGCTAAATATTGCAAAGTCGGTATAGTAATTTCAATAAAGGAGTCGGATTTATATTCGAATCGAAATTGCCGCCTAAAAAGCGACCCACAGTTAAGTATCGATAGCTTCAAAATTCGATATTTAACCACCACGTTTGTTTTGATTTTGCCATGGTGTTTCACCGAACCGAGCGAAACCAACTTATGTTCAGTTTTGAAAAAAGCATGCTCACTTTTAAGCCTCTAGAAAGAAATTAGACCAAAAGTGATAACAAACGTCAAAAGCATTTTTAAATTTTATTAAAGAAGTTTAGCTGAATTGCTTTGTTAACTTCATCTTGGTTGCAAGCCGTGTGTGCATCAGCCTCTGCCGTTTCGCTAGTCATTAAAATATGGAATTTACAGCCGAACATGTCGAAAAAGCTGTTAAACATTTTTACAGTAACCTAGCCAGTCAATCACAACTTAATCTCTGGTTAACATCCGCGCAATCTTCCCCTTTAGCCTGGTCTTTCGCTTGGCAACTCCTGGACAAATCCAAGGTATCTTCAGTTTAAATTTACTACAGGCGTTTTATTTATTTTTTGCGTTAAAAAGATCCTAGAAGTTCAGTATTTTGGTGCCAGCACACTACAAACAAAAATCGCCCATCATTTTCATGAAATTCCCCCCGATCATTATCCCGAACTTCGCCAGAAATTAATTGATGTGGCTATTGAATACGTTGGAGGACCTAAGATCGTGATACACCGTCTTTCTGTAGCGGTAAGAGAAGAGTGCATTTTCTTCTTCTCTTGAATGATAACTTTCGGTTTCTCGTTTAGATTTCTTATTTAATCTTGCATTCGGTTCCGGACAAATGGCAAAATCCTTTCGCAGATATCGAAGCGCAACTCGCGCGGCATTGTCCGCAAGGCGTTCTTACCCCTCCGTTCCTCAACCTGCTACTTACCATAATTACCGGAGTGGCAGAAGAAGTAAGAATCATAATATATTCTATACAACTTACATATGTTTAAATGTTGTTATGGCAACGAATGAACGGTATTTCATAGTTAATCGTTTCCTAAATTTATTATTCTGTAGTTCTCTTCAATGAACATGACGCAAGTTAGACGTACAGTTTTGCGAGCTGAGATGTCCAAATCAGGAGAAATAAGTAAGTTTACTCACTGAAAAATGGTAATTTTACGGTGTTGTCGCAGTTTGCGGAAATTCTGCTCCACGCGATTTTTATTCCTCCTCCATAAGTTACATAATTTTGTTCACAATTTATACAAAGCAAGGTGATAGTAAACAATATCTGGTTCTGTGAAATTATTATACCTGGAACTTTTTGACTTTACTCAAGTTTTTACAAACGCGTGCTCCACCAACTTCGCAAACTTCGACTCTACCATATATGATAGAACTAAAATTTAGCTTGAAATTCTTCAGCCTTTGCCGTGTTTACCAACAAGCCCACTATTGAATTACTCACTTTCCCTTTCTTTAAGTTTTGCCATTATTGAGTCGTATAATCTCAACGTTGCCTGACCTCAATGACCCCGAGTGCGATTCTAAAGAAGAGCCGCTTACCTGTGCTATTAAAGCTGTCAATGCCTGGGTCCAGTACGGTGTTGGAGTGCCTTGGGAACATGGTTTACAGATGGTAAAAGTAAAAACTTATGTTATCGTGATTCTTGTTTCCTTCGTGTCACGTTTTGTTGTTTATTTTACAAATCTAATATTTTTGCATCATAGATTGGACCGTTGATGAAAGCAGTGGAGCATCCCTCACTAGAAGAAGTCGCTATAGAAGCCGTGACGCAATTAGTTATCCATCCTGAAGCTCACAGATGTCCCGCCTCGTTACTTTCTCTGCTAGAACAAATTCTGCCGCTCAAAAACTTAATTGTCGACGCAAAGAAAGAGGGCTGTCCGGTAAATATATTGGCTCGTATTTTGCGTAGCCTTTTTTCTTCCAGGTGCTTGCTGCGCTGAGTTTTTATTGCTACCTTCCTTTTTTACAATTTCAAATTTCTGAAAGTTGTCTATGTTGTGTATTTTGTCATTTTAAGAATATTTTGTTGGAGCTTTGATTTGATTATTTTCCGTAGGAACGGCTGTCCAGATTGTATGGGATTTTTGTACATTACGCGGAAACACATTCACGGCTGTTAATCAATTCCCTGGATGAGAAACAACACGTGATTTTACCTCTTTTTGAATTACTACTTGATTGTACCAACACTCCTGGCCGATATCCAGTGGATGAAAATTATAGCCATTTACCTCTAAGTGTTTGGTACATTTTGCAGGTAAGTGCAAATTACTACATTATTACATTTTGTTATGTCTACTTATTTTAATTATGTACTGGTTTGAACATGACTTTAAGCTTCTTTAAGTTCAGAAAAGCAATTTTAATTTTTACTTTTTATTATTTCATACTTTTTCTAATTTGAAGTTCATCTAAGGTGTATTCTTGTAAAAGTGAAGTTTAGACTTTCTATCCGTGCGTTGCACGGCGGTTTGATTTACAATGCATTTTTGGTCGATCAACTATAATTAAACATTTTTGTTTAATTTTATTTAAAATGATTCTTATGATAGATAATTTTGTAGACAAATCTTAGATCGTGAGTGTAATCGTTTTTCTTCTTGTACCTGAAGGATGATTTAAACGCTGTTCGACCAGAGAAGCAGAAAGTGCTAGAAGAACTTTTTACTCCGTTATACCTCACGCTAGTGGACGTCCTCCTAAGCAAAGCAATGCTGCCCGAATTCAACGATGAATGGTCAGCGGAAGACAAAGAAACCCATCGTTGTTACCGACAAGATTTGTTCGATACAATGGTAAAAAGATTTTTTTTTGCTGTAGTCGATAGCTGTTATTAATCTGCAAACGTTTATTTCCTCAGGGGTATTGTTTTAATGTGTTAAGAGGTACAATGCTCGAAAAGCTACTAGCCCATTTAGCGGACGCTATTAGACAGAATCAAGAAAATCCAAGAGCATGGCCAGCATTAGAAACATGCCTAATGGCAATCAGAGCGGTTTCTGAGTCCGTCGAAACCAACGAAGAAGCTTATATTCCTAAATTAATAGCCGTTTTGCCGTCTTTACCCTTCCGAGGCAATACACATATAATCCAAGCCGCGTTGGAAACTTTAGGTAATGAAAGACGTATAAAACCTACGGGCCGTGATTCTTTTCTTTTTTATTATGATTTTTAAAAAAATATTTTACGATGTAAAAAAAAAATGAATAATAATAATAAATACCGTCTTTGTGATTAATTTCTTTTTTATTTCGGTTTAGTAAGTACCAAATTGTCACCTCTTTCCCTACATTTCTTAAGTTAAGTTGTACTGCATTTTATTTAATTTTATCTTTCTTGTGTTGCAGGAGCTTATGCGGAGTGGTTAAGTGCACATCCAACGTTATTAGGGCAGGCTCTTCCGTTGCTGATGCTTGGCTTGGAAAATGGTGAATCTGCTCCTGCGGCGTCGTTAGCGTTGAAAGAAATTGCGCGAGATTGTGTATTAGCTATCCGGCCCTACGCAGAATCGATTGTCCAATCTTGTGAAAAGGCCCTTTTTAATCCGGCGCTGAAAAATGGTGAAAAAATAAGGCTGATGTATATATTAGGCAAGGTGCTCTCCGTCTTGCCCATAGCAACCATTCTTCAATACTTGAACCAGATTCTTGGCCCGTGTTTACAAGAGCTACATGCGCTGTTGGCAGCAGAAGTAAGTCTATTTCCTTCGCTTTTCACCTACGCAATTCTGTGTAATGAGCAAGAAAATTCCTAGAAATTCCTGTTCTTCAATAAAGGCATGATTTTATTTTGCTGAGTACTTTTTTTCTACTTCGCTGAATATGTGAAATTTGTACAAAGTCTTGCTTAGTTCGCTTGTTTAATTTGTGGAAATTGCCCAGGCGAACGATGCGACAAGGACGACTTTAGCAAATCGACTGCAAATGGTAGCAACATTGTGCTGCACGTTAGATCTCAGAGTAGTAGACGAAGCTGAAGCGGAGGAAAATTCGTCTTCCGTTTTTTACCCTGTGAAGCCCGCAGAAGAATCGGGCCAACAGCCGGTCTTCCTTTTGTTGCAACAGATGTTGCCGCTCCTGAAAGCTTCCATGGCGAAATACCCGACAGATGAACATGTCGTGCAGGTAACCATTACGTTGTCATTTGTCTCAGACTTTTTTGAAAGGAAGTGTTTATTATTAAACATGTACATTTGTGGGTGATATAGTTAATTTTTCTGTAGCACAAAATTGAAGATCATCGACATAGTCTCCTTTGTTTTTTTAATTTTCCGTGTCCCTTCTGTTATTTGTTGGCTATCTAATCAGAATTAGGATACTGTACGCGCAGTGGTGAGAAGTGTATTGGCTAGACAGATTGTGTATTTTTTTAGGGCCGCAGTACGCCAACATGACAAGCAGCATTTACAGTCTTAATTCACACTATTTTACAGTTCATGTGTTCACCCTTTTCTGTTTTGGATGCAATTTAGTATTTCACTTTTCATTTAAGTTAAAAAAAGTAATTTACGTGTTACTTTTTAGGCTACCTGCTCCGTACTGAAACAGTGTATCTCAAATTTACTGGACGATTGCATGCCACTTTTGCCCGAACTAGTACCCCTGATCGCGGAGTGTCATCGAACATTTCCGAGTCTACCCTTACTCGAAGTCACGAAACAAGTAAGCTCCTTGGAATCCGTTAAATTTCTGAGTTTCAGTACTTTCCTTCTTCGTTATCAGAATGCTCAGCATTCCATAAGATTGTCTACCGAATTGATCTTAGATATTAATTGATCCTTTTTCTTTCAGTTAATGTTACTGTTCGGAAAGGAAGAATTTGGCAGTCGAGAAAGCGCATTACTTCACGCTTTATTGGTCGACATAACCCAGACGACGTTAGCAGCGTGTGGTATAAATTACCCAGGGACGGGGCCTTTCCCATTATTACCGAGCCACGTTCCCACCGATGGTGTAACTGCCACAATCCAATCAGCCTTACTGGCCGAGCGCCCAGATTTACTCGGCACCTTTATGCTCGTCATGAGCCATATAACTCGCAAAAACGTTCGATTGTTAACCCAAGATAATATACCTCTTCGAACTCTCTTTATTGCGGGAATAGTCGGGCTAACACGACCTGAACCCAGTACTTTCAAACCTGCTGCAGGGTTCTTAAGTCATTTCCTTCAAAGTGCCAGCGAAGCCCCGCCCCTTAAGCAAGTAGTGGACGAAATGGGACAGCTATTAGTTTCCCAAATTTTAGCGTGTATAGGTAATTTATGTTACATATTTTCCGAAAACACTAATGAAAAATCTAGACAGCTACTTTTCTGCACAGCATTACAGTATTTTGTCGTAAAAGCAAATAACAGTCTTAAGTAATTAAATGTTAAATAAAGCAAACGTTTCAAAAATATATTTTATTCGCCGATTTTTTTAAATTTATTTTTTAAAGCTTTGTATTTTCTTCCATTTGTATAAGGTGGCTCGACGTCCCGGCAGTTGGTTGAATACCTTTCCGAAGTGTTCCTGCAGCTAAGCAAAAAACATTTCCCGAATTATACTCGTTGGCTGCAAAACAGTTTAGCGGTTAACGCGTTCCCGTCCAGTTTGGTACAGGCATCCAATAAAGAGCAGTTTTTAAAAGCCGTCCTAAAGTAAGAACTTGTCAGACGTAAAAGTTTTCTTCATGTGGTTCTTTTATTTAATTAATATTTTTTTCTTGCTTTTAATCAAAATCGTTTTGCATCGTTGTAGGGAACGTGCCAACAAGCGGAAGTTACAAGATATTATTCGAGAGTTTTCTTTGGTTTGTCGGGGATTGGCTGGTACCGAGTACTCAGAAGCCACGTCCCAGCCTACATGGTCGTGATGCCTGTCATAAAAACTCTCACGACAAAAGATAAAGTAACGTCATAACGATTTATTTGTCTCCAATAACCGCCAATACAATTTATTGGTAATGTTGTAAAAATTCGCTTTGGAATTTACTGCCTCTGACGAGTATGACAAAACCGGGCGTTCCAGCTTTCACCACGTATCTAAAATGTACAAATTTAAGGTACGAGTTAATTTTCTTTCTCTTTATCTTACTCTGGATGGGCTAACACTTCTTTTAGTGTTTTATTGGGGTCCACTTCGTGTAAAATACTTCTAGATGTATTTTCAAAGTAAATGCACAAACGGTCATGGGTATATTTGCCTTCGGAATCCCACGGTGGTCTTTCTTCACCAAACATAGCTTCTAAATGATCAGCGAATCTACAAAAAAAAAAAAAAAAAAAATTAATGCTAAATCTCGTAGTTCTGTTGTTTAGCTTTTAGCTGAAACTTACGTAGTGTTTTCGTTAAATTCCTCAATGAAGTCAGTCTCACCATGTTCGGGGTAGAGGAAGAGAACTGGCCATATTAGAGCATTGTCTTCCAGGTGAACACGCTTTTGCAGCGCTGCTGGATGACATGGCTCGAGATTGGATAAATCCAAGGGCTTAACGTCTCCTTTGGAGGAAAACATTTCAATATAAATTTTTATTAGAAAACAAATTTTTCTTGGATTTTCGGCAAACTTTACCTTTAACATTTGCGACCTTGATGCCCCTATCTTTAATGATTTTCAAAAGTTTATTTTGGGCTTCTTGCTCTCGTCGTTCTTGAATCTCGGCTTTACGCTTATTGCGTTCCTCGAGTTTCTAGAAATCAAAATTATTTCGTTTCAAATGAAAGCTACAGCACAGATTTAAGCCAATGCGCTGTTTTCAGGACTTTTTCAAAAGTTGTGTGTACCTGATCCTGAACTAGTTTTGCTCGAATCTCGAGTAAATTTTTATCCGTAGGATTCAGATTCAAGCCGTAGTCACACCATTTAAAACCTTCTTGGTAACGTCTGATTTGTTGACAACACTGGGCGGCCCGAAGTATCGCTTTATGGTAATTTCTTTGCAATTTGACAGCTTCTCGACTATCGTTCAATGCAGATCTACGAAATGAAAACATTATTGTTTGCAAGTTTTATCCAGACTTCAGTACTTTATACGTTTAATAAGTTACTAGATTAAGAATTTCTAGCTTTTTTTTTCTAACGTTTTTCTTTTTTTTATCACTGATGTGCTGACACAAAAATTTAGCCTAATTGTCCATACATTTGTCCTAAACTTCAGCATTGTAGTTGGCAAGCCAGGGCAACCGTAGTTCGACAAACCAGTTCTACAGAATTTCTGGCATACCTGAAATTGCCTAAATAGTATTGGGCTGCTGCACGGTTAAGGTACAAGTTTGCATTTATTTCAGGGTTCGGACACTTTTGTTTTAGGCCTTCTGTATAGTCCGCTATCGCCATGCGATATTTCTTTAATTTGAAGTTGTAATTTCCGTCATCTTTGTAGGCAAGTGCCAAGTCTAGAAAAAATAGATAAATTATCAGCTCGCGTTTAGCAGGCGTGGAAGTATTACCTTCGGTTGTATTTTCCTTGGGATCATATTTAAGTTTCTGGAAACCTTCGAGCAAAGGAGGTAAAGGTTCGCCTTCTTCGGGAAGTTGTGTCATGAAGAACGGATGTTTTTGCATCTCCTGTTTGACAGCATATGCATTTAGCGACATATTGCATTCTTACGAGGGAAAATACCTCTTCCCAATTATCCGGTGTCCATCCATCTGTGTACGGCACTTTTTCACAAGCATTTATAAATTCGTCCAGTTCTTCGTCCATTTGTTTCGCCAATTCCAGTCGCTCCTCGTCCGTCATATTAGGCTTTGGCTCTATTTTCTTCATTTTTGAGATCGTTTTTCACACCAGCTAACACTTAACTCTGTTCGAAACTGTCTTACGCGTTTCCAGAAGTTCTCGTAAATAAACGCACGTGGAACGAGTGGTGCGCCGTCTTATATAGTTATTATATAAATTCAGAGATGTCGCTTCCGTTGCATTTCACACTAAAAAAATCAAATTGCTTCAAATTATTCAGGTTACGTTACTTCACAGGCTACTGCGAGTCAGAAAAAAATGTTGCAAATCATTTAAGCGTTAACGGAGGTTAACGGACTACATAGGCATTTTATGTAGAAGATCGTCATTTCGCAAGATACACTGATCTTTATCAGATCTTTATCAGTATATTTCTTTGCCAAAATAAAACCAAAAAGCAATTTTTAAATACCTGTGACTTGCTTCCCTTAAGAACGCGATTAAAATGTAGAATACTAGTAATAAACGATGTAAACAAGTTTGCTCCCATCTATTACGCAAACGTTGACGGACAATTACTTTTTTTATACGAAAAACTCACTGAATTTTAACTCGTGTTTAATATTTCTTAAACGGAAGTGTGTTACAATTAAAATTGCTACAAAATATAAATACCATAGGAACGTTCTAATATTTCGAAATTTATTCAGGCCAAACCAACCACACTTTCAATGTTTTAAATAATAAGAATTAATTTCAGATTATCGTTCATTATTTTTCTTTCGCATCGACACTGCTGAATTGTGCTTCATATAGTTAATAGAGGTCGCGAGAGCTTCTGTGTTTTTTAAACCGACGGTTGATCTAAAGCAACGTTTTGCCCGCCCAAAACCTCGTAATTACCACTACTACCTGAACCGTATTTGGGTACTACGGGTCGGGCGATGGCTAAAGGAAAAGGTAAGTCGGATCTGTGGAGAGCTAGAGCGTGACATTCCTCCAGGTGCTGCGGTCTTACACGGGTGTGCGCGGTGTACGTTAAACGAAAGAGCTACGTTTGAGAAGGTGCTTTGAAATTCGTGTCGAGTGAAAGTTGCGCACAAGGTTCCAAAAACGTTTCGCATTCATCAGTACTGCAATAACCTTCCTACACTTTGAAAGATTTTAGAACAGCTGTGGATTCAAATCAATAATGACCTTTTATGCAAAGTGTTAACGTACGGAGAGTGAATTAACCGTTTCAGTTTAGTCGTAAGAAATGGCACGGTGGTTGTTTTGGATCGTATTTTGGATATCTTGCTGCTCGCAAGTAAGGCATTTCGGTTATTTTTTGTAGCACGTAAGATGTATTCATGTTTAGTGTGACTACAACCGTAACTCGAGTGTGTTAACTTTTGCTTCTTATTTAGAGTTAGTTTTTGCGGATTTAAAGCGCAAGTTTCCGTTCCGTAGTTTCGGAGGTCGTAAAAGGACGCTAAATTGGGTTAGGGTTAAACGGTTTATGTGGGTAAAAAGGTGCAAAACAGGTTCTTCATAGAAAAAGAAATTCGCTAACCGTAGAGCGCAAAAAATATGGAAAAAATGGTTTCTCTAGACCTCGATGTTAACTGTTGATAAGAAACTCATAACTCAGTTCCGCCCTGCCGAAAACTGGCCAGTTGAATAAGACAGTTTTTTCCGTTGCGTTTCTTTACGTTTTTATTCCTTACGGTTATGGTCATGAAGGGGCACAAGTTTTTGCATGCTTGAGTCGCGGAAACCTTGAAACCCATTAATGCATAAAGCTTGACGGGAAGACGTTACTCCAAAGTCTTATCTCATCGCGCGAACTGTTCCGATATAGGTATTCCTCCTGTCAACGCCTCTGAGTTCTAATGGACCAACATAGCAAACACTCTAAATATGGCAAATACTTGAAATCTCTGCAAACAAGCCCTTGTGTTTTGACAAGTTGGTACTTGAAAACTTCCGTTTGACACATCAGTGAAAGAAAAATTGGCTAGTCAGCACTTCTGGCACGGAAACTGAAAAAATCTTGTGAATTTTGATACAATGGAAACCAAGGATTAAAAAGTTCTTAAGAACGTAAAAAAAACGTGTTAATTGGTGGACGTATTGAGGTGTTACACAAAGCTAAGTTCTGGTATGGCATTCCAAGGGCATTCACACGCATTGTCTATTAATCTTTTATAGAATTGAAACCTTGTGAGTGAAAAATGAAACCCAGTTTCAAATTTTGTTTTCTTGCGCTTCAGTGCAACCGATTTAACCCTTTGGTCAGGTACCTAGCAGGGTGTCGTATTGTCTTTAGGAATTTGAAACTGTTTGTAAACTAACTTGCACACATCAATCCTGGTAAACTTCCTACAATCCATCAATAGTATTTTTTTTTAGGAGTTAAATCAAGCAGGAGATCCTTCAGCGAAAACTGTGTATAAGAAAACCTTGTTGAGAATTGTAAATTACAAACTTCGTGCAGCAACTCTCAATAGTGTGGATGTTCGGGCTCTGCTCATTAAAAGAAAAAAAAATATATTTCAAAACTCAATTTGGAAATGAAAAGCTGTTCTCTTAACATTTGTACATACGTTTTCAGTGTTACCTGTTCAGCTTTTGTCGGTAACCGGCATGTTCAAGGCCGTTCATTCAGAACGGTTCGAGTAATACCCTTCGATGGTCAAATTAGGCTATTGTTCGAGTGTGTAGGTAGGCAAGTTTATTGTTCGCTCCTAAAAAGATAAATGTCCCTCTTTTTAGTGCGATTCACCAACCTCCCAAAACTTCCCCATCCCAGTCCGTGTCCATGCCTAGCTCAAGGGCAAACACTCACATATCACATGCAAGGTGTTGGATACTGCAGTAAAAGTACATGTGCTTTCCGGTAAAAGAATGTTGAAACCTGAACCCCTTCAAGCTATATTCGTCTCTTGAAAAATTGTTCGTTTCTCGCCCCGTACGCATTGTTTTAAGGAGCATAACAAACTCCAAACATATACTGTGGCTCATTTTTCTTTTGAATTTCCGTAAAAAATATAAATATATAAAAATAACCTGAAAGGAAATGGCAGAACCACCAAGATGGCTTCATGGCAACAGCCTTATAAGTTTGCCAATGCTTGGCAGAACTCCATACAGAAACTGAACATGCAAAAAAAATGAGTATCGAATGACGTAAAACCGCCTCCGATTTCGCCCTGTAGCCGCACCCAAATTTTATTACGTGTACCTGCAACTTTTGGCTTTCCTATAAAAAAGGCTCTTTATTTTCACAAAGGGAATTCCGTGTCCATTTCCGCTCATATTAATGCCAAACTCTATGCGTGTGCATAACAGAAATTGTCACAACGTGGTTTGAGGGGCATTGCTTTCAGCTTTCCTTTTCGGGATATTTAATTCATTTTCTCCATTACGTAAAACGTAAATTACAGTCAGTGAAACTTGGGATAGTTCAGGTATCTATAGGTTGCGTTAATGAAGTGTCAGTAGAAGCGTTGTAGAAAACTATGAGGTAGTTTGAGGCCTATAGGCTATTTTGTGTACTATTAAGATCGTATCACGCAATGTTAACATATGAAACATGTAAATCAGGTAAATTGGTAAAACAAGAATGAATCCGGGTCATGGGGGTGTTTCGTGCAAAATGTTGGCATGGCTTCCTAACATACTTCCGAGTTCCCGCCGTTTTAGGGTACTTCCGCTTTAGCTTTCACGTGTGACACCAGATACGCGAAACATTTTGCGTAGCTTTGTTTCCGTATTTGGATTTTTCTATATTGCACATTATTGCACTGTTGTGCGATTTAGTCATGCATATTTTTTAAATATCTTTTAAAGGATATTTTAAAAAAGTACCACTTCACGTCTGTTTCCATATAATTCGTAGTAAAGACATCAATTAATCCTAGCTTTTACCCATGGATAGAATTTTCAGTAGAGAATTTTATGAATGGAGGAATAGGTGATTGTACTTCGTTGTATATAACATGTAAAGAAAGGTGGGAAGGCAGGGGAGAGTTCCTGGGAGTCGTGACGTCACTTCCTTTTTGGTGGAAGTAGTCCTCGTTAGTAAAATTCTCAGTAAAAATTCGTTCGTCTCGCGTTTCAGAGAACTTGTTGGAAGATACCCATAAGGTCATTGAAATAAGTTGGGAAAGACTCGTTCAAATAGAAATTGCTAAAACGGTATGCAGATTACGGAGCGAAGACGACTGAAAAGGCGAAGCTTTTGCCGAATATGGTCATCTCAAGGCTGACTTTCTTTTCTTTGACTGGAAGATTTCTGTTGGTTTCTAAACGGGGGAAAAAGATATGGGAGAAAAGATTGAGGACAAGAGAAAGTATTCACGTGAAAGCGAATCTTTTTAAAATCGTTTAGAAAACCAAGCAGCTTTTCCATGGGAAAAGATCATTGAGCGCTTTTTTACTAAACAAAATGGACTTTCTTCCTCCTTTCTTCCCATACCACATTTTTGGGTTAACAATGCTGTCTATTCTGAACTAATGCGAAGCTGCGGTTTTTGTGCATTTTATAATAACTCAGTTACAGATGTTTCAGTCCAGTTACGCTGTTATTGAAAGTTATCGAAAGTTAGATCAAAACACCGAGAAGTGAAATTTCTGCGCAAATTGCGCGTTGGTTCGTAACCTTCCCGATAACTTGCCTTACGCTCCTGCCTTACGGTAACACCTGTTAAACTATTGAGTAAACTTAAAATAGAAAGAATGCCTTTATAACTCTGTCCCCCAACACAGTGAACACGGATGCATATTACAAAGCTGGTAAAAAAAAAAAAAAAAAAAAATCTATTTCTGTACCTCCAAAGAATACGATCTTGGGCATGTGAAAGATCATCCTAACCAACCTTGGGTGTTTTTGCTGTTGATGAGTCACTCAAATTTGCCTGCTATCTCTTCCATTCATCCTCTTTATTTCATTATGATGTGTTCAAGAACTGAAAACTGTTAATAGCTGTAGATTTTAAGACACTGAATACTGATTTCGCCTTTTAAAACTCCATTTTCAAAGGTTCACGCCTGTTCAAACAGGAAAAATCGTCTCAATTCTAGAACACTTGCTGATTTGGATGTTTGTGAGAACGATTTTTCTTGCGTAGGTCCTGATTTCAGCCTTGTTTTCAGCATTGTCTTTATTTACAGTTTGAATTCATTCTACAGCTTTCATTACTTTCCAGTAGCAAATCAACAGTTTGCTTGCCTGTGAGTTTGTCTGCTTTTGTTTCACTTCGTGGTTTGTCTTTGGTGTCTATATTTTATTAAATTTTTATGTACAGTATTTGTTAATTTTAGGCTTATTAATTTTCTTGTTTATCTGTGTATTTGTTTGTTTGTTGTTTATGTTATTGACAAATTTCATGCGATGAAATTTTAAAAATCCATGTGTCGTTTTTTTTTAGCCATTATTATATTTGTGAAACATCTGTGAAGTGGAGTTTTTAAATATTTTATTATTTGCGTTTTAGGTATGGGGCCAGTTTGGTGTAGAACAAGATTTATTGAATTTGACAGTATCGGCGACCTGCCAAGGTAGTTTGATGACTGTACGGGTGGAAACCAAGCTTCCTTTCCATGGTAATGTATTGATGTCATATACTAATAAAGTCTCACTAGCTTTTTATTATCGGTAGAAATTTCGAAATAATTCTAGCTACAATACAGGTGTCTCTTTACAATTTTTAAAAAAAATTATTTGACTCTTGGGATCTACGGGGAAAAACTTTTTTAAAACTTCTTGAATCAATGCCCAGAGCAGTGTAAGCTTTGTATACCTATCATTAACACGAATTTGGGCTTCCAGTGCTTCCAGACAAGCCTTCTAAGTATTGTGGCGCCTTGGAGGAGTTCTCGGGAAAAAAATAACGAGGGAAAAAGTAACTTAGGAAAAAAGAGGAAAAATAGAAGGAAGACTAACCAAGAAGCAACATTTTCCACTCTCTTGAAGTCTGGTTTATCCATGCACTGCTCTTTTTTTTTCCCCAGAAAACTCATTGGGTCATTGATCTTAAAAGCATCGTTTACGTAAGCTATAGTCCGATTTCGTCGCGTGTTTTATTTGTTTTTGCAAGCATTTTATTTTTGTTTTCAGTTTCATTTTTACTAGCTTAATTTTAGGCGCTTTCACGGTCTGGATGGTTTTTCGGAACACTTTTTCGAAAGACTAAAACCTTAGAGCAATTCTTTTTTCTTGTCAAGCATGTACATTTATTTATTTTTTTTCTTATTTTTGAAGTTATGGAAAATTGTAAATAGAGTTTCGGTTGGGTAGCTTTTGACGGCGAGCGCCCAGACCGTAGAAGTTATTGTTCCAAGGTTAAGGGCATCATGCAGAGAAAAAATAGACTAGTTGTCATGTAACGGTTTTCAAATCTGTTAGCTCAAAATCTGTAATAAAAAAAATGTTATTTAAAAATAATTAAATGTCACGAAAAGATGTTACTTGCCATTTGCATTGCGACGTGATATGGTTAAAAATCCTTCTGAGGCTTATAGAGTTTTCTGTGAAATTTAATGATTATAGAAATAATTTTATGAGTAATTCTAAAATATACACATATCACGTAGGCTTTTCTTGTAATATTCATTACACTCGACTTTACACTTCCAGTTTAAGAGTATACAGTTGTTTGAAGCAAATATTAAAATCGTATGCTACTTAATTGCATCAACAATTACATTGACATTTCAATGTCTCGTCATCCCTACCTTTCAACTAATTTTTTTGTCTACCCGTGGCGTTTGTTACAACAGGTGTCGTCCACGTTTGCGATCGTCAGCGAGGCGATTGTTCTCGTAAACCTGCATGTACCGCATACGGAGACGGCAGCAGCAGTGCAAGTTTCCGCGTTAATATGCAAGCTAAGGTGAATGACTCCGATTATTGCGGGGTCCAAGATGTAAGTCTTCAAAAATTTGTATTGTAGCGTTGTTCTTTTACTTTTGTTCTAAATGTGCTCCTTTTTCCGAAAATCCAGTTTCTTTCTTATTTTTCCTCTTCGTGTTCGAGAAAGCTTGTTTCCCCATCTCCTATGGAACGTTCTGCTGTAGCTTTGAGCTATTTTCTAATCAAGACTTTTGCAGATGAAAATTTATTTATAGTAATATTCATATAACAGGAGATAATAATTGGGAACGCACATGCCTGCAAATCTTGACACAGTACCGTTTTGTTGAAACTCCGGTAGATGTTTCCAAACAAAAGTGACAAATCATGTGAATTTTGAGTGAGATTGACTTGCTTGTTGAAAATTAGGCGTGTGCCTTTTTATTTGTTTAATTCTTAGCCGATTTTTTTTTTAAAGTAACGGAAATGCCTGCAAGTCTGGATGTTTGCAAGTCCAGTTACAGCGAGAACCTTTTTGTGTAAAGTAACAAAAACCCGAAGTAGCAAAAAAGAGCTGGTTATTCCGACAAGATCTTCTGTGATCAGGTTTGTTGGGTTCGGTTAATGCCGAAAGTATTCGACGCGTTCATAATTGTGCAGAACGCTTTGCCTTTTTACACGTCTAGTATTTGGTAGGTTTAGCTAGTAACGTTATGAAACTATAGCAGAAAAATAACGCGATTTTAATTTTGTTAGGGCTTTTTGTTCAGAAATCAGTTTGAACTAAGCATTTGCGACGCTTTATTCAGCTTCATAAAATTTTATCATTCAGCTGCTCTCAGAATGCCGTTTTCAGCACTAGAATAATTCAGATAATTGTATAGGGAGTGTAATTCAAATATTATTGTCATGTTCTAATAAATAAAGCCAGACATCTCATACGAAAGGGCTTCGTTCGTGTTTGTACGACTTGGTAATGCAAGACGTATTTGAAATTTTGTGTAGCTAGTGGTGGTGGATAAGAAAAGCGAAATGAATGGAAAGCAGAAGTGTTAGTGATGATGGTGTGATGATGGTGGTGGACAACATACGGGGTGGCCAGCCATGCTTATCTTCTTTTTTTCTTCATATTTTCCTTCTTCGGGTGAAGGGGAATTCTTGGAAGAAGATGGAAAAGTCACCGGTGCATGACTGTGCAGATGGGTAAATTATCATGGCACTTGCACTTTACCTTAACGCTGTAAGGCTTAAAGTGCATACAGTTATGTCTGTCTTTTTTCACTAGTTTTGTGCATATGAAAGAAGAGTAGATTAGTGCAAAAAATAGACAAAAACTAAACGGAGATCAAGGAACTTTCCAAATTTTAACTAAGGAGTTTCAGATGATTGTGAGTGCAATAACAGTATTTAAGTTGTCTTATTTTTTCTCTTTTCCGGGACTTACGTAGAGAAATTTTGAACGCTCCGTCCCTATTGCAGTCAGATTCCATCGGACATTGGAGTTGGCAGATGACAAATATTACGTCATCACGTGTGGGCGAACTGGATTTAAGAATTCGAGGTAAGTGTTTGCGTACAAAAAGCTTACGAAAGCTTCATTAGTATTGTCATAAGTTGCAAGAGAAGTTCAAGGAATCGTAGTTGCGTGGAAATATTCAAATGGTGGTAAAAATTTAGATGGTACGTTTCAAACCAGCACAGAAATATGTAGTAAAGAAACTAAAAGTTAGCGTTTTTTTTTAAAAAAAAATCTGGTACTTGTCATTCCATGTAAGGTTCAAAACACTTTTATTACAACAGTAGAAAGGAAAGGCTGTTTAAGCACGAATAATTGCCGCATTAACATGCAAAGGACATATTAAACATTTAAGTACTCGGCACACTAATGTAACGGAGCACTAATGTCCCCACTGAGGTAGTATAGCAATATCTTTTTAACGAATGGTGCCTACAACACATTAGCGTATAGTAATCTCCCACACGAGAAGATCATGGTTTGGCGATTAACGTTTCGGTTGTCAATATGTGGACTCTAAACACAGCTGAAAATTCTAAAACCAAGGAAAGAGCTACTACGGGATGTTAGGTTGCAACAACGCCCGTTTGAATTGCTAATTCGTGTATTGTTTGCGCTAGTCAGCTTTAAAGCTTTATTTTGTTTGCCACTTACTCGCCACAGTTTAAAATTACGTTCCGCGAGTAACTTTCTTTCATAATGCCTAATAATGACTGCTTTTGCAGACTCTTGGCGGACGTTGCTGTTAGAATTTTAAATGCTTCGTTTGACTACAGCGTTCATTATCAGCATGGCATACAGTTATAATATTTTTATTTTGTTTTTTTTTTTTTAATCTTTTTGTAACAATCTATGATTGGCGAAATTGCGAGTGCCAAAAAAACTTAGCAAAAAGAGGTCACAGAGTCTGGATAGATCTTTTGTCTTAGAAGTGTCAGTGTACCGTTACTGATGCAGTTGTTAGAAAAAGACTTCCTTCACACATTCTCCTTATGACCTCTTGATACGGTGGCCTCAGTGTGTCGTGTCAGAACATTTTTTTACCCTTTTGGGTTTTTCTCAAGTCATTATCATCTCGTGCCGGGAAACATTGTACTGGGTAATGTATCCCTTATTGTTGTAGAGAGCACAGAATAAGCTGCAGGTCATGTACTCTTTGCTTACTTTTTAAATGAGCCTGTCGACCACATCTCAACCGTCGTAGCTATTTCCTGTTGTTCTTGTATTGTGGACCTTCCGTGACTTATTTATTGTTCGATTTTTGTTTCGAATTTTCCTAGAAATGAGTCCGTCGATAGTTACATGCGGTTATATGACGATGAGGGCAGACGGGTAACCGAAGCGATTTATGGCCGTAAATACAAACTTCGTGTGGGTATCAACAACCTCGATGGTAAGAAACTACACCTTTTTATTTCGACAATTTGTGTTGTGCAACTGAGGGGCATTTAAAGTAGGTCAAGTCTTCAAAATGGAATAAACCTCATCAAAGTATTCGCCAGTATTACGAGTTCGTGAAACATGCTGGCTACTTAGTGATTCATAACTAAATAACTTATTGTTTAATATCGTTTGCCATGTTGGCTTCGTAAAATAGGGGAGGTTGAGGTTCATAAAGGGAGGTTTAAAAAATACCTTTAATTCTAAGATCATTTGGGTTTAAGCTTACAGAAGTGTTGCGAAGGATTGTTAAGTACCATCAAAATAAAAAGCGACATTCACGTGCTGGTTTTATCGCAGAATTTCAGTAAAAAGGCCTTCTCACTTTTATAAAATATATTATAACTTTCGGGACATTATAAATGTCATTGTAATGTAATTTCAACTCTGAAGTCCAATTTCGGGCGAAGTAAAAAGTACAATAATGCAAGACCTAAATAGCTACCCAGGGCGAAAAACTTGCTTAGGGGTTATATAACCGATTATTCCAAGAATAAATCTTCATCAACCCTTTGGGTGTTTCTTAGTTTACGAAACATCTATTAAATCTGAAAAAAGGTTAGGGTTCTAGCATTTTACGGCTTGGCTAGGATGGTTTAGTAGTTATGTTAATCTCTTCCTGGATGAACAGAGCTCCAAGGGGTCATTCGTTAAAAGGACGAGGAAGAAAAAGAAAAAATAACCAGACTGCTATGCGAGTTGACATGTGCTCCACACTTTGCTGTAGAAGTTCTAAGGTAGTATTTTTTTTTCTGGCTTCTGCTGACCTTGGGTGCATATTTGAAAACTAAAAAAAAAAGAAAATATATCGAAAGAAAAAGTGAAGATGGGCGGTGTGCAATAACTGCCTTACAAGGAAGGTAGATCGCCTTGAAAACGCAGAAAGTCTCTGTCTGGATGAACTGTTGTTGCTTATTTATGGAAATGAAGGAACACAGATTCAAGGTAGGAAAGAAATAATTAAGGATCGCCTTAGTGTCGTGCATGGAACGAAAGGGAAACTGATTCTTATTCGCAGATAAGGTCAGAGCATGCAAATGGTAGAAAAATTAGTTTTCCCCTTTTTTAAATTATCTGTTTTTTGGAAAGGTTCTCTAATCTGTTTCCTTTGAAGCCATCTAAGGAGCGTTGAGTTATATTCGTTAAGAAAAGCCGAATTTTTTAGTCAAAGTTTGCCTGAAAAAAAGGTTTTGATTGCCGTTTCGTTTTATAGCTGGATACGGTTACCGACCTACGACGTGTTTTACATTCGGAGGAGCCAATAGCACCGTTTCAAACTTGTTCGATAAGAGAGGGTAAGTTTTCCTTGACTTGATTGGAATTCTAAAAAATAAATACTTTTGTGCTATATTTATCGATTCTTTTTGTTTGTCGAGATGTAGTAGAACTAGTAACAGCTATGTTTAACAGCGTCAAGAGAACGCTAGTTGATTACAGTTAACTTATAGTAGTTTTAATATTTTAAAAAGTATTTAAAAATTATCGAGTTTGTTGAAATTTGTATTATTATGTTTTCTAGGTTGGAGGAGTTCCTTTAAACGCAATAATTTGTATTAGTCTCTTCTTTAATACGCGCATTAATTTGCAGACTATGAGGGATTAACCGCTAACTGTAACCCGAACAAAACGGGTGAATGCTACTAATTGCAGACATTTCGTACTTCTGGGTAATTGGGGGTTATTCGTTTCAACCTATTAGGTCTATTCTTTCGTACTTGTTTGTCAAGGCTTTTTCCCTTCATTAAGATCATTTGAGACAGGAAACCGTTCATGGCTCATTGGAAATCGATGAGTCTAGGACCTGCGGAACGCAAAGAAACAAGCGCAAGAAATTTAAGTATAATTTGTAACGCTAAGCTGTCAAGTATTTCTTTGATGGACGACAACAATAAATCTAGTGCTACAGTTTTCTTATTTTTTCCTTGCCACCATGTGGATTCCTCTTATTTGTTATGATTTCTAAAGCATAATAAATGCACCAAGTATGCTTAGGTCATCCTTTCTGAAAAATCCTCTCGTGACTCTTAACACCCTGTATCGCTCAATCACAGTCACGTTTGACACATGCTTAAGCTACGAATTCTCATTTTCTTCTTAAGCCTGCAATGAGTTCCATCACGTTTCAAGTGTTTTGACCTTTAACTTATCGATAAAACTGAACTCATAATTACACTGTCTCCCGAAAATGTAGGTTGTGATTTAGTTACATTCTTTAGTATCAGCATTTTGACTCTTACGTTTCGTAACGGGAATAATATTTTTTTTTCATAATGTATAATTTCAGGTGCCCGGAGAGCAAATTAATGGATAAATTCCGTCTCACCGATCGAGGATACTACGAAACAGAATTACCCATGTTTAGATTTTTTGACTCGCGGCAAATCAACATCCAATGCGATATTAACGTCTGTCGAGGTATTTTTCATTCCATAGTACAGTTTTTATTTTGGTATGACATTTTTGTACCTAGAGTTTACGCGAAATATTTGGTAAAGTAGTAGGTGAAGTTTTAAGAAGTTTAGTCCTATAATAAACACTTTAAAATTTAGGTGGATGTGTAGAGCCAGTTTGCGATGATGACTTACCGTTCCAAGGTCGAGCAATTGGTAACGTACCCGAACCTGACGGTACTTTGTTGGCTTCATATAGTTTCTTCGTATATGAGCCCGGCGAGCGTGTGGGTAAGAAAATTTCATTAAGAAAGAAAGAAATTTCAGAGTGTTTGTGAAGTCCTGTTTTTAATTATGCAATGTTTTCCTGATTGGTCTTTGTAGCGGCTTCTTTGATTGAAGAACGAGGAATGCCCATGTGGCTACTTTATCTGTGCATCGCCTTTGGCATCCTGTTCTTAATTATGCTCATTATCAACATTTTCCTCTGTACCGCCATGACGTGCAGTTGCACCAAAACCGAGGTCATCGAGAAGGAGCCCAGTATTATCGAAGAGTACGATCCTTATCGGAGTTGGCACGGCTCACAGTACGTATACATTGCACCCATACTACAGTTTCCTAATTACGTTTCAAACTTACCGTTCGTCCCGTCGTTGTTCCCTTCCTATCCCTTTTATCAAACCTCCCACGGGTCTTTCAGCGTTATGAAATTCACGTTGCAAAAATAAAACATTTCCTCTTATCCACATTTTCTACATTTTCCAATTAAATAATTTAGAATTTGTTTTTAAATGTTTGGACAGTTACGAGTTTTCAATCTGTACTTATTTTCAAATATTTTTTTTACACGTAATATATCTTTAAATAAATTACTTGACTTTTGGTATTGTTTGCACTTACATTTCTTTGAGCTGTTTTTCGTTTCCGAATCACGCACTTTGTTCATTTATTGATACTTGTGTTTGCAAGCAGCACTTTTATCTTAAAATTGTATTTGTTTAAGTATGCTGATATGCTTACAAAGCTTGTAATTTTGTGCCGTACTTTCTTAGGTATTCCTTAAATGGGAAACCAGGGTACATGTCAGCCGGCTCCACTATGAATTCGACGCGCTCGTACTCCACCAATAGTGATCATTATGCAATTGTCCATTCACGTCCGGGCAGTCGATATTCGCAACCAGGCCCACATTCGACAGTTGGACCCGTGGGAACTAACAAACGACCTCACAGAGAACGCGAAAGGGACCATCAGCCTTCTCGACATCGCGATCACCATAATGGGCACGTTAATCATGGGCCTGGACCAGGTTCGACATCAGGATCACATTACTCGGGGCGAGCATGAAATATCAAAGCAGGGAAGCGCACAAGTTAAACCAAGGCAAAACAAACAAGCAAATTGACCAAGCAAATTAAAAAGAATAGGAAAAACGTCCATTTACCACTCCTGCGGCAGTGATTGGATTCATGCGTAGAGACGACGGCAAATCTATTCTTAGTGTGCCCTTCATAGTTCAGATTGCCTTGTTTCTCCCAAAAGTTACATCACCTCATATTCGGAATGACAGTTTCCTCCCCTCCTGTATTCATTACCGTCACAACTTATTGTATGAAAACCCGCTGAAACCCACGTGGTTTGCAAAAAACTTGTTGCATTGTCAAAAGGGACTTCCCTCGTTGGTGAAGGGAAGGAATTGTTGCCTTGTACATGCAGTAGCGTTTCGTTGTGTAGTGGGCGGGAACATCTTTTTTTATCTGCAGCTTTGAACATTGTAAATAGTGAGCGTTGGTTTTTAGTTATGGAAATGAGTATGATTTTGATAATCTCGTATATATAAAAATTTACCCCGGTGTGGAGAAAGAAGAAGGGTACGGTGATGTGCTGGGTTCTAAGACGGAAACGTAGAGGACCATAAGTTTGGGTAAGACGGAACTGAAATTACATAGTTGCCAAATAAAAAGGGAAAGGTTCCTGGCCCTAGGGTGAATTTTTTTTCTTAACTCCTCGTAACTTTTCATGTTTTCTTGGTGGAACCGTTGTGTAAATATTAGTGGCCTTATTAATGTGTTGCAAACTAACTTAAATAACAAAGCCTCTTTAATATAATGCAAAATCGATTCATTCCTGGAAGTGAAACAGAAGTAACGTTGTATAATTCAAACTTTTAAATATAGTTTTGTGTCATAATTTCGTATTCATTCTTCATTCGTGGTTGATTTACCAAATTCTGAACGTATTATTAATATAAATTTTATCTTTGTAGAGCACAAAAAAAGGGATTTTAGTAAAGCAGACATAGTGCAATGATTACCACAACCAAGGCAATGTTGTCCTATCCCGTACTCGAACCGTTCAACGGGAGTGGAAAATACAGCAAGTGCAAAATGGATACAGAAACCGTCACCTTCACGATTTCGGAAGTTGAAGCCTGCTGGAAACATAGGGAAAAAAGTGATAACGCGCAAAGCGACGGATGTTATGGCACCTACAGGTATTAATGCTAGCTTGAAAAACGCAGAATAAAGGTAAACGGAAACACGCAAGCCATCTTGAGGAGGTTCTCGATATAAATCCTACTGGGGAAGGTAAATAATAAATAATCGCTGTTCTTAAAGAACAAGAGTAAAACTATGTTCAGTGTGTTTTTAAAGCGCGGTTTTGTGACATTGAGAACTACACGTAATTTAATATGAAGACCCAATTCTGCGATTGCTTCGGTTCGACAACACGTTTGTTGAACGTAGCTCTATCGTCAATCGAGGCTTTATGGCAATGCCCAACACTGAATTTTTTTTACATGTCGCTTCAGTACGAAACATCCATTAGTGAATGGGGTAAGTTATGTGCAAAATGTAATAATATTTTTTTTAGAAAAATGAAGGCAAGCTATATTCGGTGACTTAAGTCATATTGCTAATTCTGCGTCACAATCCGAAATTTTCAAGCTTTCAAATAATTTGAGTGCATCTATACGAATCTTACCTTTTAAGATACTCGAAAAAAAAAATTACTGTGCACAGAGAGACAACTAGGAAGTCCAGTTAAAAAATGATTTGCAACGTTCCAGACGCGAAAGAAATTGCGAAGTCTAATTGTAATAACCAGAGTATTTCACAATAAGAGTGGAGGAAAGTGTATGGTGTTGCGAGTTGCAAAACCATAAATTTCATTTCAAATTTTTCCGTGAATGCTGTCGGAGGGAATTTAGAACTTTGTCAATATTGGTCTAGGATTTCTTCAGAGAAGCTTCCACGTTCATTTTGTACTTCCATCTTAAGTAGCACAGCTTCACGTCTCCCTAACATGTTAACCGCAGAATCTTAACTTTTAAAGCCAATAAATATAACTTTTGAAATGAAAATTCACACTCCTCTTGTTGTGCAACAATAGTCGAGCTTCACTATGTAATTAAAGATGCTTGTCGTAACTTCTAACGTGAAACTTGTGACAGTGATCTTCTTTGGAAGCTTGTCTACGCCTGTAGCGTCTTTTCCTATCTTATTCTTTCATTGTTATAAGTTACGGGATAATTAATCCCTTGAAGCCTTATTTCATTAAATAGAAACCTTTGATTTAGCGTCGTAAAAATCGTTTAACTATTAAAGCTTTCCGTTTTTAAAACTTGCGTTTCTTAACTCCTAAGACCTAAGGACACATCACAAACTCCACAAGTTCTTGGCGGTAAAGTTTCTTTTTTCTTCTTTTAATCTAATTAAACACACCAAAAACTGTCTTGTAAGTCCTTAAGCGACTTATTCTGTGAATGTTCGGTTGTCCAGACACCAGAAGCTTATTTGCAACACTTTCTTCGCAGCTTAGCAAACATATTGCAATTTTCCCTCATTTTTTATATACGGTACGATAAGTTTGTGCAAAGTTTTCGAAAAACCCGAACTTCGGGTGGTCGTCGGAATTGTAATAAGAATGTGGGTCACAACAAAAGTTTGCCCTAGCGCCGTTGGTTATTGATCGCTAGGCGCTTGCAGTTGCGTCGTGAAGCAATGAAGCTGCTTTTAACCATCGTTTCTGCTTGCTGCTCAATTCCTCGCAAGAATTTCGATGCAGACTACCAGCTACAGTGTACTGGGCAAGTTCGACTTTCACCTGACATCATCGGTCTCTGTACTCAGCAGCGGTTCATAAGTGCAGTTCGTAACACGCGGCTTATTCCTCGCTATTAAAAGCCCCAGATCCCGGTACCAAGGAAAGCACAGTAAGTCCAAACTCGTATGTATTACACCCATCTCTGTTTACAATAATTTAAAAACCCCGGATCTTCCAAAACATGCTTATCGTAGCATAAATACTTTCCATTGATCCGAGTATCGACCATTTTCTGCCAAGAAATAGGGACTTAAGAACCCCGACGTTTCTCTTTCTTTAGGATTGTCGTGAAAAGCATGTAAAGGCTTTTGGGGCGAAGAATGCACGTGAAGTAGCTTTTGACAAACAGACATGTATTTCACAAAACATAATAGCAAACATGCAGTCTTTGCACTTTTTCAGTGGAGTGTCCGGTAATGCCGAAAAAAGCTCTAGGGATTGTTTTAGGATTCTGCCCCTCCTCGCTAACAGTTGAGTAATATGACTAGGCAGGAGTATCGATCGCACTGCTATATAACTTTCATGAAAGAAAAGTCGGACCATGATATATTCTGTTGCTCCCTACTGTAAGATAGCATAGTAATGTCTGCAAGTCACAAAAAAGTTTTCGGTAATGCTCGTGAGTGAAAAGGGAGGGGAAGTACTGACAGCCAGTAAAAACGTTCTGCTCTAATAACACGCCTAATGTTTGTCCAAGAGCTTGTGACTAGAGGGAAGAGAGGAAAGTTGTTCTTTTGCTGGACGGTTTTTGTAACGTATTGATTAGAGATGCCATCCAAGTCACGCGCCTTAACGAAATAAGTTGCAGCAGCTTCAACTCTTGGGGCCCCATGGAAAGAGTGTCCGAGCTCGGGAAGGAAATGACATCGCCCCGGGCAGAATTCCGCTTCGTTATTTCGGCCATATTGCTTCCCCGTAGCAGTTTCAGCCTGCGGGACTCACTGCAGTGCTTTGAACACGCATAATCAAACTTATATGCCATTTGCAGGATTTTGCTTAAGTGAAGCCAGAGACAAATACCAGGGCCCATGGTCTATTTTTTTTAGTTTGCAGGGAAATTCAGAATGAATACATAATTAAACCTGAGGCGAGCCAGATTGCTGTTTCACTTAATTAGGCCAAGAAAATTAGAGAAGAGTTTTGAAATGTCTCAGAAGCGTGGTACCGATCTTTGCGAAGGAATTCAGAGTTTTTTTTGGCAACGTGGCAATTTACTGGCGGGAGGAAGGTACATTGAGAAGATTTTTCTTCGCGGTTCACTACATCGATATTTTTTCTTCTTTTCCTGCTCACTAGTACTTTACGGCAAAACGATTGACTTTAAACTCGTTGGGCTCTGCCGTCTAGGATTAGGTGGGTGTTTGCGTGAGAGAGAAGCTTTGATAAGAACAGGATCTTATTTTTTTTTAGATAGATAGCAAACCGTCTTCCGAATAATATTAAAAGACCCAAAAACGACCGTCGCGTAATGTTTTATCGATACGGAAGGGCTTTGCGTGAAAGGGAGGAGTTATATTTATGTTCATTTGTCATGTTGTATTCACAAAAGGAGTGTTAATGACCGTTGCATTCATACTACCTTTTTTTCCTTTTTATTTAGAGGACTGTCAACGACGTTTAGGTGAATATACCCACCCCACAAGACCGCAAAGGGATTTTGATTCTTTAAAGGGAACCCTCCAGCCGCCAAAATTTCGTTCTCGGTGTTCAAACAATCTTTTACAAGTAATGTCAATTACTTGAAAAGAAGGTAAAGAGCATTTATTTAACTACTACAGATTGACAGAAGAATGCTGATTTTTTGTTTTCCAAAGGTTCTCCTCTGGGGACCTGTCAGAATTAGACGACAGTGACCCAGAGGCCGCGCGGCAAAAGCAGCTGCAGCAGCAACAGCAACAGCAGCAGCAACAGCAGCAGCAGCAACAACAACAACAGTATGGTAGTGCACAAGTCAGACCGGAAACCCAATCCTACCAGGTAAAATTTTAGATTAACAGTTGGCTTGTTTGTTGCGAGATTGCGTATAAGGCTGCGAATTTTTGCTTTTTTTTACAGCGCTTTACAATACGAATGCTGCAGTTTCTAATTTCGCGAATTTTAAGCTATTAATCACTGTACAAGCTTATGCGAAAAGCTAGACATAATGCGAAGGAGTAAAAATACTAGTAGATCGATAGACGCTCTTTTGTGTCTCACAGTCGAATCACTTACGTGCGTTCTTAAAGTATGACATCTATACGTTAGCTAAGAAACTGGAAGCATCTACCATTTCTACATTTCCAAGCTGACTAAAAACGTGGCACTAAATTAATTCACATGATTCATTTTTGGAATAATTTTTAATGTAATGAAAAAAAAACGTTCTTTGACGATAGTAATAATTGTAACATAAGTTGTTAATAATTTCGAATCATTAATACAGAAATTGCAGAGCACGGTCCCAAGAATCAACAGGTAGGGAGATAAATGTGAACAACTACGTCTGACTATGCTAGCTTTCCTTTCTTTGTCTTCAAAGGATCGTTGAAACTTTGCCAGTTGCATTTTCCGTTTGGCTCTGCAAAAGATGTTATA
Organism: Triops longicaudatus; assembly: GCA_022885665.1. Taxonomy (NCBI): domain Eukaryota; kingdom Metazoa; phylum Arthropoda; class Branchiopoda; order Notostraca; family Triopsidae; genus Triops; species Triops longicaudatus. The sequence goes on along the minus strand of JAGQDJ010000202.1, from coordinate 780,017 downwards.
AACCGCAGGTCTTGAAACTTGTACTATTGGAATATCACAAGGTTCCAAATTCTGTTGCGATATCAGGTAGAACATAAAAAGCTCTCGATACTTTTTTCCATATTTGAGAAGCATTCTTGCAATGAAAAGGCAAGAAGCTTACAACAAGATAGTGTTACAAGTGCATGAAAATGCATACTCTTTAAAAAACATACTGTGGAACTCTTAACCCTTTTAATTCCTAATTCACGTGTGGATGCACAATTGTATCAATATACCCAAAATTTGAGTTAGGGGAGCCGTTAGAGGGAAACATTCCCCACGCAAAAAAAAAAAAAAAAAAAAAAAAAAAGCGTTCTTAACGGCTCGCTCTTGAAATTTGCTTTTACTCAGCTCACATTTGCTTTTACTCAGCTCAGCTTTAAATTTCTCAGTTGAAAGGGTCCCATTCTAAATCCTATCTTTTCTGTCTATCTTCCTGTTCGTATAACTCCTCTGCAAAGTGTTCCAAGGTTCTAATATGAGCATACTCTTCGTTTATTGCGCTTTCGTATACTCTTTTCCTCTGCAGTAGTTTGTGTTCAGCGCCGCAGCGCTTGAGCCATCTCTTGTGCAGTGATGAGCTTACATGCTATGTACATTTCCACATTTTGTTATTGAGGGAGTTTTGGGATGCAGATGATAATGATTTGATTTGGCTTTCCTTGTGACATTTGCATTAAATTTTCGTTGCCTTTTATGTTAAGGCTGGTACGGCTGCAGCTCAACCTCAGGCAGCTGATTTATCTTTACCTTTGAAGTCAGGAAGCAAAACCATAAGCGCACCCACTTCGCCCACTAAGACGAGGGAAAGTTTTCTTCAGCGAGTCTCAAGTTTGACAGGTGTCGGACGGCATGATTCCAGCAATGCCTCTTCAAGCCATAGTGCCGGAGGCTCATCCCGAGCCCCGTACAACAAAGATAAATGTTTCACACTGCTTGTCATAGATGATCAAAACACCGATTGGTAAGTCAATTATATTTGAATTCCTTACATCAATGCTTTTCGATAGTGTTTAAAGTACCTGAAAGTTGATAAAAGTTGCTCGAGTCTGGAGAAAGGATCCCATCTCAAGAAAAACTGAATTAAAATTACGTATGTCAGGGTTTAGTTCTGCAAAAGATTTTTTTTTTAGGTTTGGTTTTATTGAAAGCTCATACGTTTCATTTACAGCAGAATCTCGTTATAGCGAAGTTCCCGGGACCACAGAAACTGTTCGGTTTGTCCGAGGTTCGTTATATCAGACAATTTTCGGTTAGGTTAAGGTCACTTTAATTAGGCTCGGTTAGTAGTTTCGGTTTGATTGGATGGTTTTAAATTAGCCTTAAGTTTCTATATCAGAAAACTCGCTCTAATCGATCGGAAACTAAAAAGTAGTCGAGATATATTGGAAAAATACTTAGTGATGCGCCACCCGTAGGCGATAGACGATTGAGTTTGGGAAGTGAAATATATTGACTTCATTTCTCACTCACTCCAGTTAATGGTAAACCAAAGTTTCTGCGCTGTGTATGAACTCCAGTAAGATTTTTGCAACAGATACTCTTTCATGCGAAAAGCAGCGTGATAGGTGGAATATGATGTCTTTTTCTGTAGAGCTGCTGAAGGGCTAAATCGTCGAAAAAGCGGCGCACGAAATTACTAGACCTATCTAAAATAGGTCGATATGCCGAAATATGAATTAAAATTAAATACAAGGCCTGTATGAGAATTAGTGTGAGAAATTCACATATGGATCCATTCAGTGTGCAAAAGTGACTACATTTCTTGGTGAGTTTACAGGGGAGTTTCTTGGATAACCGTGAATTAATCCCCGCTTAGAATTACGTTCTAAGTGCGGTGTAAAAAAAAAATCCAGTACTTACTAGCAACGAAGGTTTTCTTTGCCCAACTGAGTCTTTTCGTACAGTTTCCGCTTCAGGTGTAGTTAGAACAATATCAGTCCAGGGTTAAATATAGATCTCCTTAAGTTAATGAGTTCCTAGAAATGGATGGAACTAGATACTTCGTAGATATATCATTAAAAGTGTGTATTCGTTCCTTATTTATGGACTCTGTATTCCTTCTAAGCTGTATGAGCCCAATCAACCATAAATATTTCGTCATGACTTATTACCGCGTTTCTTGATATTTCGTGTCGTAGCACTTGAATATGTTTCATTTGAGCTTTCCTGTACAATGTGCGTTCGTCTCTCGTATTACTAATGAAGTTGTACATTATTTCCATTTATTATCTAAAAAGGTCCAAGTACTTCCGAGGAAGGAAAATCCAAAATGACTGCGATGTACGCGTGGAGCAGGCAGAATTCCGAGAACTGTCAGTGACGGCTTCCACTGATGGTGGCTGCATTGTTTCCATGGCTGTAGTTCGCAATGGCACGAAAGTAGCTCGGTAATGCCAAGACCAGCTAACCATAGCATTAAATAAACAAGGGAAAAAATCTCCTCAGAAATAAACGCAAATCGTTTTCTTTTTAATCTAAATTTATACCCGTTGTGTTTTTCTAGATCCTTCCGCCCCGATTTCCTTCTCGTTCGCCAAAACTTACGGGACGCAGGAGAGGATTACAAAGCCTTGTTGCTAGGGTTGAAATACGGTGCTATTCCTAGCATTAATACGCTGGAAGCTGTATATCACTTCCAAGTAAGTGTTGAAATGTTAAAACTAACTGAAACGCTACATTAACGTGTTTATTGTGATGTGAACACAGTCTAAATCGTTCGTTCGAGCTTGTATTTTCACGTAGTAATAGCTAGAACATTTTCAATCGTATTTCCATTCCATTGACTTTCGCCTTTTCAGGTGTCTTCAAGATAATGTTCGCTTAACGTTAGATCAAACAATTAGTTTTTCTACCATAAAATCACTTTATAGCATTTTTCGCATAAGTTGAACATTAAGTCGTCATTATCTCTACGAATTCTTAGTGACTGTCGCATAGTTTTACGGAAAATGTCTAATGATTCCTGATACTAAAAACGTAAAGATAACCTCGTACAATGAAATATTTCTTCATGTTAACCTTGAGTTGAAAAAGCTCATTTTGTACTGAAACAAAACGTGAGGTTTAATTACCAATATCGTTAGATTGCAATGATAACGCGTAGTTTAACATAAGGGCAATGATAACCTACGGTGTCATCTTTGTCATTGTATAACTTTAATTATTTAATTGAATAAAATCATGCAAGTAAACTTATAATGGGCAAATTAAACAGCTAATGAAACAAAAAGAGAACACAGCTTTACGATACAAACCTGATTTATAACGGAAGCCTGATTTTGATGAACTTGGTAAAGAAAACGCCAAGTAAACGGAAACCGGTCGGTTTACAAGTAGTTCGTGAGAAGAACTGCATGAAATCTGACTCTTGAAATGCGAGAACGTTTATTTGCTGTTTATATCTCTTTTACGTAACATATCTTTCGGACTAGTGTCACTTAAGGAAATATTCCAAGTTCGACTTTGAGTATCGTCTCAACTTCTCCACAGCGGAAGCTTTTGAATACGATATCTTCGGATAAAGAAAAAATAACTAATTAAAGAAAAATAAAAAAGCAATTAATTCGAGGGAGCTGATCATAGTCGAGAGTAAACAGTGCGGAATTCTTTCACGTCTGAAAAAAATTCAAGTTGCGATAAATTCTGAAGCAGGCTTTTTAAGCTTGAAGCATTCCTATCGGAGCTGTTAAGTGTTTAACAGGCGTCATCTTCAGATATTGGTAGCCAAATCTTTGCATTTTTGAGGAAGCCTCCAGAGCCTTTCGATCCAATTTGTCTTGTTCGTCTTCCACTTGAGACGTAACACCATATTTTTAGAAAATTCTTTTCCTCATCTCCTACAAAAAATGCGCCTATTTTTAGGTGTGAAATTTGTCGGCTTCTTTTAACCATTTTCTTCATACAATTTTTTGCCTCGCTCCTTCGGAAACTCACCTTTGCCATGGAATGAGACGAAAGCGCCAAACTTGTGCTGACTCGTTCGCTTTTAAATTTAAGCAACATCGTCGTCTTCTTTGGGGTTCGGTATTGATGACGCACAGTACTTTATTTTCTTTTTTTCCCTGTTGCTCTCTTTCTTTTTGAAATGTCCACATTCGCTGTCGGAGGGGAAAGAGGGGCCAGAAAGGAGTTCCAAAGACGCTTTTGAACGTAGCAAAGATGTTATAGAAGTTGCAAGGCCTATTAATGTCTCATCTTCTTGCAAAAATAACCGCCAGGACCGGATATCCTTTTCTCATTAAAACTACCAAATTGCTTATAAATCTATCGTGTTCTTTTTAGTTCTTTGACGGCATGCCGGTATGTGCCAAACGATAAATTTGAACTAAGGTTGCTGCTTAATTAGAGACGCTGCAAAATTTTTGTCTTAAAGTGACGATTCCTTTTGGAGGTGTCGGCATGTTACAGTCGAAGTATTTTAGCAGCTGAGAAGCGACTTTTTGTACATTTGGGGATTTCTTTCCCGGAATAGTTGCTTTAAGTTAGTACTATTTGATTTAGTTGCTTGCATTTCGTGGTTTGAAAACCATTATTATTTAATTTTTACTTTAGTGCACCTGAAATTCTTAACACCGATATAGCAGTAATTACTGTATTTGCTATTCAATTTAGTTAACCTCCTTTCGTTTGTAACTTCTCGTTAGTTCATTCTTTTAAAATACCTGACTTTAACAGTAATTCATATTTTGGTGATTGGTTACATGAGTTTTAAGGAATTTGAGTTTGTTAATAAGGGCCCAAAATTATCATCCCGACCTACACAATAAAAAAGCATCATATAATTGATTCGAATTACTTTTACTAGGATAAACCTTGGGTATTTGGTCATCTTATGCAAATTCAGCGTCGATTGGGCAAAGAAGCTTTCCCGCTTATTGAACAAACATATTACCCTCATCATCGAGAAATGGTAAGTCGAGTCCATTAAGCATCTTCATTTGCGTCTCGTTTTACATTGTTAACTTAATTACGGAGTCAGATTGTAAAGTTTTGGTGAGCTTGTGGTTATTGAAGGCCTGGCGTATGTGTGGCAGGTAATGAGCATTGGGGAGGTTTTAGAAAGTTGTAACTGTGTGCGTTTTATGACGGCTTCCACGCATTAGAAGTTGACGTGTTTAAGAGGCCAAGGTGACGAAGTTCAAGTGGTTGGTGACGAAGTGTTTCCCTTCGGTATTTCGGACTCGTTTTTCTAAGTTATTCAAGCGGAGGACGAAGAATCCCATGGAAATTCTTCACTATATGGTTGACCCTAAATTTTGAAATTTTAGGTCTCCTGACATTAACATTTGGTTTTCCTGATGATATGATAGCTATGAATTTTGAATGTCCTTACTCTCCGTGTTTAATGTCACCGTGGGTGGTGACACGTAGCGAAATTTACGCCCTTTGACACTTCTCATGCAATGTTTTAAAATTAGAATTATTATAGTTAAAGAAAAGTTGAAGAATATATTATAGTTAAAGTGTCATTTACGATATATGGCTTTGAAATGCTAAAAAACCTAGAAATTTGACTTGCAATATATAATATATTTATATATACAATACATAGTATAATTATAATATTTCTCCAATCGTATTACAGCTTTAAAAAGTTTGTACACTAATTGAGGTGTCCAGTAAAATTTGAAACACAATTTCGGGACTGCTTAACTTCGAGTCAATTTATTCTTTGAAATTTCAGATTGTTTTAAACCTTTAAAGTTGTAAGATTTTATAGAGTAAGAATTCTTAAAAGAAATTCAGGGCAGAGATTTCAAATTATATTAAGTTATTTTGTATTTATTGTTATTTTTTCATAAATACCATTGAGCTTAGGAACTAAAAGCACCAATGAAAGTTGACAAAACTTTGCTGTGGGCAAGTACATTCCGGGTGAGTAAGTCGTAGAATGGAGAGCATTGAGCTGGCAGCAAAAGCAACGCCAGGAAAGGGAAAACTTGAGATGAAAAGTCAAGAGTATTTCGGCGAGTTGGGTTTCCTATTAGGAAAAGCTCACAAACGGATAAAAAGGATGTATATGCTAATGAAGAAGTTGTACAAACGGTTTTTGTTAGAAGCGGAAAACCATCGCGTCCCCACAAGAGGTGATCTAACTGTCTACCAATTCCGCAGACACGTGGCGACAGTGGCAAGGTCTTATATAGACGCTTAAGAAAAAGATTTTGAGACAGACCATAAGCCAGGTCATTTGACACCCGAAGTCCTTTGTGACATTTCCAAGACGAATGCAGAAGTCTCAGTTTCCCAACTGAGAAAACGCTGCCGAGTATAAAAAGGGATTGTATTATATGTTGTGCTCAAAGAAATCAAACATGGTTCGTTTGTTCACGCGTTATGTAAAACCACTAAAAAAGGAACCGTTTGGTTGCCTAGATCTCTAGATAATTCACTGAGATATTTTTTTCGTAAAACTTGAATTAAATAATATAGTAGTTATGTGTATTCGTAATCCACACTTACACAACAATCTTATTTTTTTCTTTTTTATTGAAAGATAAAAATAAAGCAAAAGGACAAAAAATGTCGTTTCATCCATACGGGCGAAATTCGCATTCTAAGCAACTGTAAAATGAACCCAAATGTTGAAAATGGACTAGAAAAAGAAAAATAATGTCACTTCACAGTGACTAGAGGCGTTGTGAATATATCTGTCTCATGTATATGTTTATTATGCAATACTTTATCATAACATAACCAAAGCAAGTATAAGGCTTCCAACTTTATTTCTTTCAGATTTAAATCACTTAACGCCCATACATGAGTGCGTTTGGACTCCTTTTGTCATTTCTTTTCTTCTTTTGTATGTTATGTTTTTGTTTTTCATTTTTAAAACCGTTTCGGTATTTCGTGATATCGACTGCCAGCCTTGGCTAGCTTTTTCACATATTGTCACTTAGATAGGTCACGCCCACATTGTCTATCCAGTAAAATGGCAGGTACTAATAATATACAAATATGTATAACATGACAACTTGTTTCACAACTTTTGTTGGCCTTCAGTCTTAAATAGGGATATTGCTTTGTAATGGCGATGTAGGTTTTTTAACAATTTAAGACGAGTTTGGTAAGAGATACGCTGTCTGCCAGGAAAAATGCATGCGATACGATAGTTTTCAGAAAAGGAGCAGTAAGAAAGAGGGGAGTGACAGAGAATATGTACAAAGAGGTTTATTTAAAATGTGTTTTTGACGCAGATTGCTGTAAGTTTTCCTTTTATTAAATGGTAGACTTTACGATGTTAAATTAAATTAGTGAAAGCAAGTTTAAGTTGCCAGGAGTCGAGTAAGGACATTGTTCGGAGAAGTTGCGCCCTTGTTGGCAGTTCTGTTTTGGGTTTTGTTTCGTCTTTTCATGCAGATGCGATAAGATTTGGATTGAGACCAACGGCAAGATCCATCGGAGCTCTTCATACAAATAGCATATTTCTCTTGGCAGTTCTGATCGTCCCAAGCTGTAGTCCATTGACAAGTTTGCGGGGTATCAGCAGGACAACTGGACCACCAGTGACATTCCACAACCTAGCAAAATAATATTTTGCATAATTAGTTCATTCTTTATTAGCTTTCATGTGTTGCGGCCGAAAGTGAAGCTCAAAAGAATATTTAAACAAATCCAAAGAAGTTACGTTATGAGCACGAAAGTATTTACTAGCCAAAAAAAGACACTTTGAACCTGTTGTGTGAAAAATACTACGAAGCAAGTTAATTTCTAGCTCTGAAGGGTAAAACGGTGTTTAGTGACAAAGTGAAATTACTTTGCAATCGCAGCCTCGGGTATAGAGTCGCTTAAAGCCTTTCTTTTGGACGACGGACATGGTGTCCCATTCGTGTTGATAGTGGCAGAGATAAATCCAAGGTTTGCCGTGAAATAAACGTCCAGATAACAAGTAACGCTTCCCAGGTTCCAAACGTACACCGCACGTCGAAGATGAAGTGGGAGTTAAGATTCGACCGTGCGATAGCGCTTCCCGCGCTTTGTCTGTCACCTGTGAGAAGAGCAAATAATGTGTTACCAATCGTTCATTCATGCATGATTCAAAGCAATTCAGAAAAAGTTGCCCAAAGTATAACGTCTTAAATTATCTGCTATTACAGCACAAGCCCTTAGGTTTAAGTAGTTCAATTCGTGACTTGGGCGCTTTCAACAAACTCAAAAAATTGTGCTATGACTTCACATGGCTTTGCGTTCGAAGATTCTAATTTTATTAAACAAAAATAGGAAGCTGTGTATTTCAGTCATTGTTTTATGTTCGTGGAGAGCGCTGATTTCTTTGCATTTGATTAAGGAAATCGTTGACACAAAAACTATTAAGGCTGTGTTTGCATAAACGCTTTTTGTGTGTGTGTGTGTGTGTGTACAGGATCAGGTCCTGTCAAGTAGTTTCGTCTTTAAACTGCTTCAGAAGGTCGTTGAATTCAGCAGACTAGAAATGAGCCAAGTCGTCAGTCGCCACGTGCGGTCACTATGACACAGAAAGTGTGTTGAATGGCTCTTTTGCAAAACGTTACACATGTGAATTGGGTAGAAAGCGATAGTCGATTGAACGTAGAATTTTCATTCTATTTCTGTCAGTCGAAATTTAGCCCTCTCATAATTTTACTACAAGATCTTAAAGTCTGAAACCCTGGAACAAATTATTATATTTAACCAAGTTCGCATTAAACGTAGGTCCTGATTAACAATACATGGATAGAAGTCCGTGTCGAGTTTGGTAACTTCCGTGTTTATAACTGAGAGATAGCAAAGGATTTGTTAGCTATTTTTGGATATTTTTCTTGTTCTGTTTAAACGTTTCCGTCCCGTCTCCTCTGTATGGCAGGTCCTTAAATTGCTTTCTGTGTTAATCACTGTGCAGAGTATGAGACTTTTGTTTTTATTGGCTTGTTCCGTATGTGGGGGAGCTTTATGAAGAACTTGACTAATCTGTGGTATTATGTTACGTGTTCATACATTACCTTAAATTCCTTTCGGATTCGCACTTTGTACGCTGCTGTAAGTTCCACTTTATCATAGTCAGCGCGCTGGACTTGCACCAAGACAACTGCCAAAACAAAAGAAACACATAAAATATAGCTTATTTGAAAAATCACACGCATTAACAAAAGATGCCCGCCCCAAAGTACTAAATGACGCTCGTAAATCTGTTTCCCATTGTAACAACTTGAAAAACGACTGTCAAAACCTCATTTTCGAGTAAAAGGGTCCGACTCATCCCAACATATATTGTAACGTATTTAAAGGGATATAGCAGTCAAAGCTGGAATTGGTGTTCCTTGACAATATAATGTCATCAAGGTGTCAGGGAGTTGTGTCAGCAAAAATGCTGTGGTAGGAGGATGTTTATGTTACGAAGGGTCTAATTTTTTTTCAGAAGCAGGAATGAAAAAGAGTTGAGACTAGAATGGAAACGGCGATTGACTTATTTTCATTGGCATTCATATACGCACACATGTGTATGTTTGTCTGTGCACAAATGGAGGAAGCTTATATGCCCCAGCTGTTGGTGCTAAAAGTTCTATGGCCAGTTTAGAAAACATGGGACAAAAAAAGTCGCAATACTTTGTGAAGAAGTTGAGGAGGGAGTTGCAAGACGCGTGAGGAATGTGGCTCTGTATAATGGATATGCAAATGAGGCCAAAGAGCTGTTAAGAAGAGAGGAAATGCAGGAAGATTTGGATGTGACTCAACTCGAAACTTCCTTGTTAACTTTCTTATTTTATTTTATTGACTTTCTGGAGAGTGTGACTGAGAATTTCCAAGTACGAGAGATTTAAAACGGATATACTTGGTTGGTGTAGTTGAAATGAGCTACGAGTTTGGAGTGACTGATAAGCTTGCGTTTTACCTACTTAAATGCGTTTTTAACACTGAAGTGCGGCAATAAACCGAGGATTAGAGCTCTAACTAATGCGAAAAATCTGTCATAGTGTATTGGATAAGGAGGACGAGGATTTGTAGCTGGCGTTCTGTTCCAAACATTTCTGGATATACGTCTCTATTACTTTTGCTCATTTGCTAACGAACTAATTGTAATTGTCAAAGGCAGTTGACAAAACACGTCTTTTTCCCGTTAATTTATAAGCAAACAGCATCAGTGCCCTCCAGAAAACTTTCGGTGAAGTATTCCGGATCTTGATTGGGCGACCTTTAAGGTCACACTTGCGGGTCTTTTAAACCGGCAGCTACCAATCCTTTGGCCAAAACGCAGAACTCATAACTACCTTTTTGGAAAAAGGAGTTGTTTAGTTAGGTATTGATTACAATATTGATTTCGGTTTTCTTTCGTGTTGAATGTCGACCATTTAGTCACTGCTTTTACATTCTTTTTGAACGATACTCTTTGTGCAGGAAGCAGTAATTAGTAATGCGGTTTGTTGACAATTTTACAATTTGCGTGATCGCATATATTTTAAATTGTTTGCAAAGCAATCATGGCGTTATAGGAGGAACCATTTTATCACAAGCTGTTCCGGGTTTCTTAATGTGTGCCCCATTTTTATATAGTACAAAACAGATACATGTTATTGACACACTGGAAATTGGAATATTCGAAAAAAAATATTATATTTTATTACTGCACTCCTTTTGTTGTTTTCCAGATTCCACACATGTGCTTACGAATAAAAAAATGAGTAATAGCTAAACAAGTGATAGTTCGTGCGACTGACGTATATTGTGAGAATCTTTTTTACGATTTGCTAGAAAAATAAGTCAGTGATTGGAAATTGATAAGTTAAAATGCTTACGAGCCTAGAGAAAATGGTTTTAGTCCAAATGGATAAAAGAAAAAAAAACGGACAGCGTGTAAGCTGTTACAGGATTTCTGTTACAAAACATTTAGCTAAAAATGGTGGGATGAAATAAAGCGAGATGAATTACCAAAATCTGCTGAGCAATAATGTTCTTGAGGATGTGTTTTCTTGCAAGTGCACGCCGTAGCCATTGTCACCCATGTAAAAAGCACAAAGCAGAGGAATCCAAACCTCCAACTCCATTGGACAGTCATCTTGTTCAAAACTTTGCACTGTCCCTACATAGAAAAAGGATTATTGAAAGATTTTTATGTCGAAATACCAAAAAAAAGGAAAGATGATTTAAACTGTTGTTCGACTCTGCACAACTATTTACGCACGTAGACTTATACTGCTTTCCTTAAAGTAAACACAACTTTTTCACCTTTCAAAACATTTTAATTTTAGATCTTTCTTTACCGAAGAATTCAAAAACAGAAGTCAAAACCGTCTTCTACTATTTCAAGAAAAAAAAGAAGCAAACATTAAGCTAAGAACTAACGTGACTTGTTCTTTTATTTCTACATCCAAAGCTTTGCTTTAATCCAAGAAGTTTTTATTTAGCGTGTATTTAGTGATTTAAGACCCGTTTGTGACGTCATAGAACCCTTCAGGTTCCACTCCAAAAAAATATGTATGAAAAAATATAATGTAAAAAAGAAAATACGAAAAGCCCTGGAGGGCAACCAAGACCAGGTGTGCGAATCCGGAATGCCAATGTTCCAAGATCTTTTTCAAATGCTTTTTTTTTTTGTAGAAAATATTTTTTTTTCGCTAAGCAGAGGAATGAGGTGTAGCTGTAATAAGAAAAACTGCGGAAAAAAGGCCAAAGATGACCCCAATTTTTGGAAACTGTTGCACAAACAAAGAGTTTGTCAGTGTGTGTTTGTGGATGTGTTTGTGTGTTTTCAAAAGACGCGGATTAGGATAGCCAGTAGCTAACTAACTGAACATATGAAAGTAATTTGGGTTGAGAGACGAGACGATGATTCGTGCCTAAGTTTAGGTTGGAACATGGGGGGAATTTTGGAGAAGGCGGGCCAAAAAAGGGGGCACGGGAAAGAAGAAGGTGCAGAGATGGCGAGAAACGGGAAAAAAAGTAGGAGGACGGACGAAATAAAAGTAAGAGATAAATAAGATCCTTTGTTTCTTTCTTCGTTGCTTTCTCTTGTGGGATTTAGTGGCTGGAAAGACTTTGAATTGGAGCTTAAATTGGCGCTAAAATCATACGAAGATTAACTGCAAACGAGAGCTTGTACAGTAAAGATCACATATCTTAATTAAACCAAAAATAGAAAGAAATAATCTGATGTAATGACACATGAAAAGGTTCGCGAAAGACAAAAGAACGGTATCAATAGTTGAGCATTCGTATATAGAGGTTAAAGAAAACTGACATGCAAGTCTTGGATCAAAAGCGTAGTTGTAATAAGCCATTCCGTCAGGGAACCCTACGCAGATCATTTCAGTGGAAGTGCTTCGCGCTATTGAAAGGTGTTTCGGAGTAAGATTTTGCTAGGGAAAGGATTTTCTTAAATTTTTTTCTACGCGTAAAATAGATGACAACTCATTTTCCAGAGAACTGAGGTGGCATTCAATCCTAGTGGTAAATATAAACAAAAATGAATAATTGACTGTCATAATAAAGTCAGCGTTTCACTCTTGAAAAAAATCGATCATCCATATTTTAGTACTCAAACGTGCCCCGACACATTCATAAACTGAACAAACTGTGCTGTAAAAATACATAAAAAAAACTTGCCTATCTGTACCCAAGCCATTGAATGTTCATCTGAAGGAATTTTTTAATTATTCCTATGATACTGCGTGCTCGTTTAAGAGTCGGAAATTTGGGTTGCGAAACGGAATGGGCTGTTAAAATTTATCAATAACTTAACGAAACCTGGAAGAAAAACGACACTATATGCACGGAAAACAAATCTATTGATTATATAAAAAAAAACTGCTTGCTTGAGACTGAAAGTAGCAGGAATTACAACAGGAATTAACTATCTTCGCGCCCCGAGCCGTAAGGCGTCAAGAAGGATTAGTTTCCTCGACTCTTATAAAATAACGTTGTATGGTAGAAAAAGTTTCATTAAGCTTCGTTTTCTACGGAACCTCCTTTTACGGAGTCTTGAATGTAGTAAGACAAGCTTTAGAAATCTTGCGTAACCACTTGAAGGAACATGGACTCTAAAACAGATCTAATTAAGGCTATCAGCAACGAAGTCGAGCAAGTAAATCCATCCAAATCCACTTTATAGCCAAAATCTATTAAAAGGTCTCATTAGAGTTCTCGTATTGCGAACTTTAAAAAAAAAGAGAGTTCTTACGAGAAATCGCAGACCTTCTAATTGCCTTAAGAAACTTTGGAGCTTGAAGCTTTTTAGGAAAAATAACTTAAAGGCGTCTCGTGTGTCTCGGTAAGGAGAACTCGAGCGTTTAACGCGTAAAACGTCTGAGATTCTGTGTCACTCGCTCAGATTTAATCCTCCTTATCAGTCGGTGCTCTTTGTCGAAATGTTTAAAATTATTAACATTGTGCACTTTTTTAATTTTACTGCAGCATCACATGGACATTGTACCGAAATATAATATATAGAATATGTATAATACGTAGGAAATCCCTAGACAGATTCTAATCCGCCTTTTGAGTAGTTTTTCGTGTAATCTAAGAAGTCAAAACAGATGTCGGAAATTACTATCAATACTTAAGTTTACCCTTTCGAAAGCCCTACCAAGTTCGTATTGAATATATTTGGAAAGACACAAAAAATAGACATTTTTGAAAAGTTTTAAAAGAGATACCAGAGTACAGCTGCAAGAACCAGCCTTTTTGCAATCAATACTGTCCGCCGTAAACCACAACATAAGTTGAAGGAAACTCGTTCGCTACGCCAAGAACGTAAAACGTTAAAAGGTACAGTAGGCGGAGTCTTTACCTCCTTTTCTGTATGTGTATTTTTTCGTTGTACGGCATTAAGGAGATTCGCACACCTGTTCACTGTTTTCTTAACCCTCTTTTATCTCGCTTTCCATTACCTGGCCGATCTAACACAAACTGTCTTTTAGAATCCAAACGCCGCACCTTTACGAACTTTACGAACTTCCCCTAGACAACCCTGACCCAGATAATTATTTTTTTAGAATTCGTGTTAATAAAATTGATTTATTTTTTAATTTTAAAAGTAGAAATGCACTGAAAGAAAGAAATCCTGCAGTGAAAAAGAAGAATTTTGGTATAAAATGTAATCATATTTACACAAAATAATGAAACCAAATTCGAAAATTCTCCACAATCTTACCTTTAAGGAAAATAATGCACTGGGGAAAAAATAACCCTTGGTGTAAGGTCACTTTATTCTGGGTTGCAATTTAAATTTTCTCACCGGTAAACACTTGTAAACTTTCTTGCTCCACTTAGTTTTCTTTTTTAGTTTTATTTGCAGGAGATAAAAGGTCTTCAGAAAGAGAGCAGATCTTTTAACAGATCGTTCACTGCATAGTTGTCGAACTATTGAAACTCAAGGGTTTTGTTGAGTGAGAAGCTCTTTTCGTGAGCCAATTCTTTTCACATGTGCGGGGCTTTTTTTCCGTTGAGACGATTTTTTCTTGGTTCTTTTTTGTTTTCCTTCTTGGCTTGGAGTCTCTGGAAATGCAAATGAGCTTGTTGTCAAGCTAGCGAGAGAGAGACTTCGGAGCCGCGTTTGCACTGACCGGTGTAGACCGACTGAAGTCTGCTAAAGAGCAGCAAGCCGCTTTTGGTGGGGACAACCCCCTAACCCCCCTCTCCTCGCGCTTCTTTTGCGTTGCCATACATGAGCGAGTGAGACCACCGCCAAGCTTGAAAACCTCTGGGAGCTGGCATTGAGAAAAGCGTGCAAGAAATTTTGACGCAAGAAGAGATATCTTGTGTTCAAGAATGGAAAGATTGAAGGAGAGAATGAGAAGAAGCGGATGAAAAGGAGTTATGTCAAGTCCCCCTTTCGCTGACTTTTGTCAAGAGTGTAGTACTAAAAAGAGAGTCACGCTAGCTATTTAGTTAAAATAGAAAAACAGTAATCGTAATGTGTAGAAGGAAAACAGGGGTTGTAAAGTTAACGAGAAAATGAAAGTTTGGAGCTTAAAGGGCAAAAAAGGGTGAAAGATGGCATTGCAACAGAAGGGAAACAGAAATGAGAACTTGAAATGACGTTTGACTCGAAATAGAAAGAAGAGTCGAAATACCTGCATAAATATGTCTGCATTCTCTGATTAATATTGCTACTGTTAGTGTCGCTCGATGTTGATTTCTTAGGGAATATCTGTCGTGGACCTTATGGACCATGTTAATCATGCTACGACTGGTGTTGGTGTATACAAGCTATAAGATAGGTTCCAAGAATAAATTCCAAGATAGTAGTGTTAATTTTACTGCACATCGAAGTAATGATCCGCTTGGATTGAATTTATAAGTGAATTTGCGATAAGGTAACCGAGCATAATATTATTCATGTCACGACATGTGCCAAAAAAAAAACGAACACTGAGAACACCGAGTAAACAGTTAAAAGATCAAATTTGTCGTTCCGTTGGAATATTCAGCTTGGTTCTACGTTTTAAACTCCAGCAATGACGTTCTAGCTTGTGAACGGAAGTAACTGCCATTTCTGATTATATTTCTGGTATACGAAAGACCGTTTGTTTACGCACCTTAAATATTCTGCAAGGGATTTTAGACGCAGTGACAGAATGTGTACTGAGGCGTTTGGCAACCGGTGGTTGCCAAGTTTCGAAAAGCGGTGCAGAAATTGCTGACAGCGTTCTTGCATTTGAGCGGAATCTGGAAAAGAACAAAAATTGGAAGAAAATGTAGGGAAATTGCCGGAACTAAATCTTCGTAAATGAATGCTTACCACCCTGCCACGCGTATATGCTGTTTGTAGCAAGATTTGAGTCTGTGGACTTCAAAAGACTCTTGCAAGTGGAGCCCGGATGTAATGGACTCGAGTGTCACAGAAATTGTCTTTAAGAGAACTTTGCTCAGACAGCGTCCATTGGCACAATCCTCATGCTGTATAGTAAAAGAGCCGGATGTGAGAAAACCCGGATCGAAAACACATTTTCATATGCCTTTTATTCGTCTTTTACATCCGGGTACTGGTGCATTAAGTTTGACTGTGTTTTTTACTTAGTAGTCACCCATGAGATTTCAAAAAAACGTTGCTTAAACTGTATTTAATTCGCATGAAAAGACAATCTCAGTTTTACGTGATTTCTTTTAGAACTCATCCCTCGCGTAAAGCGAAGCCTGACACCAGTAGCTAGCAAAAGAAAGACCGGTAATTTTATAGAAAAATATATGACAGACCCTTGAAAATTTTGCAGCAGCAACCTTGAATTTTGCAGACTTTTTTGGAAACTTGGATTTGCCGTAAAGTTTACTGCGTAAAAAGCTCGAGAGCCCAAGTTGCAGGAAACTTCCGTGTTTGTAATAACAACGCCGTCGTTCAGCGTCTCATATATCTGTCGAATTCAGCTGCTCTCTAAATAGGGTCCTAGATGGAGTTTTCTGGGGTTTTAGCCAGTTTTGTGAGGTTTACTCTGCTTGTAGAGTATTACTTGCTATTCCGATTGGTTTCGTGGCCATTATGAGACCAGCCAGGGGGAGTCCGTATTTTTGTGTCAGTTATGTGATGGGGTACTTGGTCTGCAAAAAGGTTTAAAAAACCTTCGTCTAATACAAACTTTTATCTTGAGACTTTCCATCCAGAGAACTTGAAATTATTTCGTGCAAAGCTTTCTTTTGTGTTCTCTTGTTGCTTCTTTTTAATGAAATTTTTAAAATTATAAGTGGACTGTAATTAGAGGGCAAGGAAAATAACGGCACGTCTAGAAGGGTAAATGTGGGGTCGTCAAAGATCGTTAGAACGATAGCTAACCTCTGTACGTCGTAAAGGAAAGCGAAAAAAAGGAAAGAAGGTTACGGTTTTCAAGGTCTGAAAGAATGGACGGAAGATGGCGAAGATGGGGAAGTGAAGAAAATTGTTAGTTTGTAAAGACGATAAAAGGCATTCTTAAAGCAGGGTGATTATGTTTGTGGCGCCAGCTGTCAGCGGTATCGACTCATTCTACGTTGGAATTAGAATAAAAGCCTGGGTGTCTGCGTTTTCACACTCGGTTTTGGAGCACTAGTGATTAGTCATCTCTTCAGCACTTCTTGATGATATCAGGGCACAAATTGTTGACTTGAAGAGCCCCTGAGATGGTAAACTTTGAACTTCCGGGCGCCACAACAGATTTTTTTTCTAAGTATTTTTTCGTTCATTCCCTGGACTTTTTCGTTCTTTCTTTTCTTTTTAACTGCTTTGGCCCTCAATTTTTTTAGCTGATAAATGAACTAGCGAGACTAAATAGCAATTTAACGCTCTAAAACTATTTAATAACGCATAATATTAGTGAGTGATAAAGTCGCTTGATGAAATCATACCCGGAATGTTACGAAGACTGACTTGCTTGAGACAAGGACAGGAGTTTCAAACCACAAGTTTCAAGACCAATGCTAAGACCTACCTAAAATCCTACGATACGAAATCTTCATTTTGTAACGGGCATGATAGTCGTACCTGTGATGAAAAAGGAATATTAAGAAGAAAATTAATAGTGGTGGCTAGACTTTATTATTGATAGTTTTTTATGGCAATAATGCATTTAAATAATCAACCAAAAGCTAAAGTTTGAGTACAGAAAAAAGCAATTGTTCTTAAATTTATATGGAAAAAGTGGGACAAGAATTTCGAACGCTTACTCTTATACTTTTTTCTACTCCTGCTACGGATCACAGTAGTAATTTTTTATGGTATTCCGTGAATGAATTGTACGTGAATAATTGGGGAAAAGTTTTACAAAGTGAAACTCTGTATTGTAGCTTTTTTTAACAAAAACAAATGTGAATTTGAAATGAAGTGTTCAGGAGAATAACATTTTTAATTATACCACATATTGTAGCATAAAAACTTGGAAAGCTTGATGGAGATAGAAAACTTATTGAAGGGTTAGCAATATATGTTTTGTGAGATTTGCAAATTCTGCAGAGAAAGAATTAAAAACGGAGGCAGCATGAAGTTCGTGAAAAGTGATAATTAAGAAACTTGAGCATGTGTTTTTTTATAATGAGTCTGCAGAAGACGAAGAACTCCAATTTGCATTTCATTTGTATATTGAGGGTTGAAATGAGATACTTAGTAGTTTTATTATCATGGACTTTGGAAGCTTTTATGACTTCAGGAAGCTATTATTTTTATTTATAACTGTAGGAGAAGAATAGTAATTGAAAAACGCAAAGAATTGTTGATTATTATCTCATGGTAACATAACCTGCGTACTTAATTAAAGAAAATCTGAAAAAAAATCAACCTTGGTACATTGCCAGTGCCTTTGCTTATCCGAACTGAATTAGAAAAGTTTTTTATAGCAGTGCAAATTAGCATTATTTTGCCATTGAAAGTGTGAGCTTAATTTATGCAGCCAATGTGATGGTTTTAAATCTTTAAAAATATATTTATTATAAAGCAACCGTTAGAAACATCAAATTAAAAGATTGTGATGTATATGAAAGTTAACAAGGCGAAAGTTTAGGAGTTTAGTATTATTTCCAGATCGGTTGCTGAAAGGATTGGTGTATAATGTACAAAACAAAATTCAGAGTTCCACGCTGCGTATTTAGGGAAGCTGTCAGGTCCATTTATTTGTTGTAGAATTCGTCCGAAAATTGAAGTTGGTTTTGAAATGTAAATAGAAGACAAGTTTGTTTTCGATTCGTGTTCGATACAGATGTTTAAAGTTAGCGATTTCGAGGTAAAACTTTCAATCGGTTCATAAGACTCGGCAAAGAAAGGTCGACTGGAACAAATTGCACAGAATGAAGGGAAGTCTGTGTGCGTCGTAGTTTAGTCGAAAAGCAAACATATACTTCGTAGTTTGGGTGGCACGTTTTTCCGTTATATAAAGCGATTTACATACCCCAGAAAGAAGGCAAGTTAAGAACAGAGAAGACGGAGAACAGTTTTAAATTTGTGATAGGGGTCTGTTCTGTTTTCGGGGTCCCCAGTTATGTGCATCTCAGCCGTCCTTTTTCCGTCGTAGATATAAAAAGATAGTAAGTTGTTAGAGAGAAGCTTGTAAGGAAGGTGAAGGCCACAGCCATTCCGAACAAAATTTTAAGTTAAAAAACGTAAAAAAAACACTGAAACTGAAACACTATTAATGAGCGGAAAGGAATGTGGGGACTATGTGTGGATGCAATATGCGTAACTGTAGCGTATGTGTATTTACGATGTACGTTCTCTGTTTGTTGATCTACCCATTAAAGCACTACGCGGTTTCCTCAAGCGTTGCCTACATAGTAATGTTTTTTATTTACAGACAAAATTCTTTACTCTGACGAGATGAGTTTCAGTGTAATATGTCAAGCTACTTTAAGTTAATTCTAGAGAAATCCTCTTGACACTCGTGAAAAAGAAATAAACCTCTCTTTTTTTTTTGCTCCCGTAAAAAAAAAGACTGAGACTTTTTACCGCGTTTATAGAGGCAATCTCTCCAGTGTAGGGAAAATGTGCCAAGTCCTTAGTATGTGTTGTATTTCAAACAGCAGCAGTGCGAGCCAAACGTCGGAAAATAAAATCGTAACTAAATATTTTCAAATTTTCTTTGGGCTTAGTGGTACGCATAGCGTGTAACACTAGATACTTGATAACTGAACTTTTTCGAAAAACATGATATCGTTTCCGCATTAATGTTCAGTTTTCTCGATTGCAGAAAATTGTGACAATTGACAATGTAAGTATGAGAAGAATATTGGTAGGAATTATTTAGAATAGGAAAGACACATCCAGAGGACATTATAAAGCCCAAGGGGCGTTAAGTTTCGGTACGTTACCTAATTGGCTGACGTCATACTTTCGTTAGTTTGTAGTTCCAGAATCGGCAGGAGTCTGCACCAAACATGGTTTAGCTGTGTTTTGTAGATGTTTCGTAAAGCTGCCTCGAAAAAAAAAAATACACCCCCAGAATGTGACGCATATCTTCCATAAAAGCTTCTACCGCCAACTTTTTCCTTGTCAAATCTCCTATGCAAATGAGTTGCCATACAAACTTTTAATGTTTCCTCCCATTTAACTGACGTTTCAACATTTAAAAATATTGTTATTGCTTAAAAAGACAGAGCATTGTGACAATCAGGCAGTTTTTATTTCTCGTATTTTTAATGTATTTTTTCCCTTGCTATTTTTCTTCTCTTTGCGTGTCGGATTTTCTCAATAGTTGTCGGCACCTCGTCTTCCGGCTGTTGTCAAGATTGGTCATGCTCATGGCGGCTTGGGCAAACTGAAAGTGGAATCAGCTGCAGATTTTCAAGATGCTGCGTCCGTGGTTGCCGTAGCCGGAACATATTGCACCGTAGAACCGTACATTGAATCCAAATTTGATGTTCATATCCAGAAGATTGGCAACTCCTATAAAGCTTTCATGTAAGTTTCATTGTGTTGATACTTTCGTCTGTTTACTATTTTCTCGATTTGTGTCAACAAACTCGGCCGAGGGTAACCATTGAATCAGGAGTTATTTATTCTAGGCAAAAAAAATGACAGAGAAAAAAAAATCCATTACGTTGTCTGTAGAATTGAAATGTGATTTGCTTGGCTTTTATGGTAATCTTATAAAACTGCTGTCTTGATTATAAGGTTTCACCGTAGTTGAATAATAACGTAAGGGATGAACGATGTATCGAAAAGCGAGAATATCCGTAAACCCACTGAGTGTCATAGCCGAGTAAACTTTTACAGTTTTTTTTCCTGTGTTTTGTTGACGAGGGTTGGTTAGGCAAACACACGGTGCAAATGACTTTTACATTTTTAAGGAAGGCTGAGTCGATGAAAGCCTCGATAGACGTAGGAAAGGTAAGTGAAATAACGCGTACGAGTGTGATTCCGAAAGACTGGTTTCCTCTCATGCCGTGAGATAACATAAATGCGCGGAGAAGACAAACGAGCTGGTGTAATGTTTGCCTACCATGACTGTTTGGTTAACTTGACCATAAAATATAAGCTTCCCAAAGCAATTCTAAGCGTACCTTAAGAATCATGATTGTGTCAGCCGTTAAGGGCCGTTTAGTAATTCTGTTTTACAATCTTTTGCCACATTTGCAGATAGACAAAACGTCAGTAAACTTAACGCTAACAAAAATGTCGAAAGCTAATTTTTAACCATGGACAATCTCAATAGTGTTGCATATTTTCTGTCTGTTTTATTTACTTATTTGTTTGTTTATCCATTTGCAGATCCGTCGCTTATTTAATTTCGTTTCTTAATAATTGTTTCAAAATTTTAATTTCTGCGTAATTATATAGAAATGTTTACTAAATAATGTACGAATTCGAGGTGCTTGAATGCCATCTATGCAATACCGTTGGTAAACTACTTTAGCTCTACCATAGCTTTAATACGAGTTAGTGCAGTGTATCAAGCCGTAACTTAAGCCTTAATTTTCTGTACCTTTGTGTCTCATAATTCAGAGCTATTCATATTAATTGCCTATGTGTATTCTCCATGTAGAAGAACCCTCGTATATGTGTCGATAACAATTTTCGAGGTAGCACAATGCACGAAATCGTAATATGTCTATTGAAGACGATCCTTAAGTTAGTGTAGAAGAGCTTTCTCTTCAATGTTTGCATTTGGCTTATAGGGAACTCAGAAACTCTGGACGTGTGTAACTATTTTAGGTCAAAATACGTCGTTCTTTGAAAATTTAAAGATCTGTGCTGGTTAGGAGGGGTGCAATTTTTGCAAAGCACGCATGTAATGTGATCTGGAAGACGTCACAGGGTTGGCACTCAGTTCCGGGTGAAGCGAAGGCCAAGGTTATGTGGGCCATGTTGGTAAAGCTAAACCAAAGGGAAAATTAAGTTATCGGGAGACACCCAGAGGTTAATTAAGCCAAAGAGAGAGCTACTAACAAAGGTTAAGAGGTCTGGAACCCTTTTTCTTAAACTGAGGATGGAAATAAAAAATTCGTGGTAAAGAATTCCAAGAGGTCCCCCAAACAGAGGCGCCAATGGACTTTATATTTTATAAAAGGAGGGGAGTTCTGATATGGAACGTGTTTGGCTGTGTATGTGTTTGTCTGCGTGTGCTAAGCCACGAAAATTCTTGACTCGTTAGGTCAATCGTGAAAAAGCTCGCACCACACATTCACTCGCTTTCCACACACGCTGGAACCATGTGAATGAGTCAACCCGAAAAGCCAATTGAAATTCCGGGACACGAACGTTGTTTTGCCCTTTTTTGAGGAGAACTTTCCATCCCCAAACTAAGAAACATAGCTTTCTTTCTGCTCTGAAAAATAAAATATTACAAAGAAGGAAGATAGAAAAGTACTGGTAAAAAGCATTAATTGGTATCTTGCAGCAACGTGTTGATCCATTTTGAGTTTCTATTTATATCTCCGTCAAGATTCTTATAATTAGTGCGTATTATATAGATCTATATATAGATATAGAGATATAAAGATACCACGGCCAAGGGTTCGGTTTACTTCGAATTGATCTGTTATATTTTTCCCAGAAAGTTTACGAATTTCTCGAATTCTTTGGTGACAGGCAAAAAGAAATAATACAGCGTTTTTCGTGCTTCGGGAAGAAACAGTACAATTAGAAAAAAAGCGAAAAATAAAATTGTGTGAATCATTCGACTTCGTTCTTCACAAGACATAGCTGTCATTATTTTTTGCCTAAGAAAAGTTAAAACCCGGAACCCGGATTTTAGCTTGGTTTCGCGCTGTCGGATGAGTCTTTGGATGTCAAGAGATTCGAGTGAGACTTAATTAATCACACACTTCTCATGACATTCTTTTTTCCCCATTTTTTCTCTATCTTTTTGCAACAGGAGGAAATCCATCTCTGGGAACTGGAAGACCAACCAAGGATCCGCCATGCTCGAACAATTGCCGATGACGGAACGGTACCGTTCGTGGATTGATGCCGTTTCAGATCAGTTTGGAGGCTTGGATCTGTGCGCCTTAGAAGTATTAGTCAGCAAAGATGGCCGTGAAGTGATTCTTGAGCTCAACGATTGCGCCCTGCCATTATTGGGCGATTCCCAAGAAGAAGATCGAAGATTAATCGCCGAATTGGTTTTGCACCGCATGCATGTACGTACTTCCGTGTCGATATATTTTTTACAAGTTGTGAAGTATTTCTTATTTATCGTCCTGCGTTTTGCTTATTGTTGAATCAAGAGCATCAAATTCAATCATTTTCTTCTCCTTTTATTACTTCGTTTATAGCGCATAGTAATTATTATTTTTTACTTTTATTTATCGTTGAATATTTCCATATTTTAAGTTACGTTTTATTTTCACTTTAACGGGACGGACCAGTTAGCACATTAATGATTAATTTTCTCCTATAGTTGCAATGTCGTCCATTTACGGCGATTCCTCACTCAGCGCCTGTCCCAGTACCGGGTACCGGTGGCGGAATGGTACCCGTTAGCAGTCGCCCGTCGATGGGTGGTATTGCGAGTGCTTCAAGTAGCTTAGCTGCATCGCCAACCGAAGATAAGGGCGGTTTGATGATGTCCGATCGTGCTAGCCCAGCGTCGGTTGCTTCTAGCGGAACCGGAGGAAGTGCTTTGTCAACAACTCCTCAGGGTGGAGGAGTGGCAGCCCCGCCGCCTCCAGTACCGCCAAGGGCAGAATCAAGTATCGGGGGCAATCCGTTCACACAGAGCGTGACAGGAGCCACGCGGTCGTTGTTTGGCAGGCAAAGTTCAGCAACAACGTCCTCGTCTTCGGTTTCGGCGTCACCCGGTGGTGTTGCGTCTTCTTCGGCGGTGGGCCAAGCAGATGGCCTAGATGACGGAGAAGATACGATGAAGAATTTGCGCAAAACCTTCGCTGGCATCTTTGGAGATATGTAGTAAGCTTGAACGTAAGCTGACATCATCCAGAGCCGGAAGAATTCTGGAGTTCTTTGAATGGTGTTTTCTTTTTCCGTATGATGTCTTATTCCCTTTTTTCACTCAGTTTCATCTGAATGTATTACGTCTGTTCAGAAAAAAAATGTGACGTACATTTCAATAGAGTTTATCGGTTCGCATTATTTTCCATATTTTTGTTAGACTACGCCTTTTATTCTCTGGTTAAGTAATAACAGTTTGAAAGAACTTCCCAGTGTGGTCAATATGTTTCGTTTTTCAGTCTTAACTTTCATTTTACAACCCTGGTGTTACTTAAGTTAACTTAAAAGAAATTAAAGTTTTATGATTTCCAAGGAGCTTGTTGCTCTATTTCCTTTTCTTGCGTGTGTCTAAAGAGGACATGGTTTCTTTGAGAATTTGAATCTGCGGGACTCGCTAATCCTCGCCGTTGAACTCCTCAATGTATGTGAATTTTTCTTTTTTAGTCGGGATTCCTTTGACTTTCATCCTCATACTCTGTTTTCCATTATGCGTGTTAAACGTTGGTGTTGGTAGACATGCGTACGAAAAGGAGTTCGTTTTACTTGGGTTGTTAATCAAGAGTGAAGACGTTTATTGCCTTGTTTTTCACGAAAGTAGGGTGACGGGTTTAATGAGCAATAGACGAAGATGGTGTTTTTTCTTTTCATGAACTTTGCTCCTATTTCTCGCTCTCCATCCCGTCTCTGTCTTTGTTATTTTTCCCCTTTCTAAGTGTTTCTTGAACATACTGTCGTAGTACCATCAGAAAAAGCAAAATTCACGAAAGCGTGTCATTTTTTTTCCCTATTATAAGTTCGTTTTACTTAAGAAACAGTGTCTTATGGATCGGGGGGGATTTTGTATAGTTCTGCGGGATTTAACGTGGCTCGTGTTAAATGTGTTCATTTGTTGCATTTTTGATGTTGAAAAAAGCGAAAACAAGTATTTGATAAACTGTTGCATGTTTGCGACTATTGCGCTTACTTGCTACGTGAGTTAAGTTTGAAGGAAGATGGGGAAGTTAGCAATACGGATTTTATTTGATTTTGCCCGTGATATATACATATTCACGCTGAATGGATTCTGAAGTGTCGAAAAAAGATTTATACATTTTAAAGAATTTCAGGTGCAGTGTGGGAACTGGATAATTTAATTGAAGTTTGTAGGCGTAGGACCCCTGGTGTACTCTGCATGAAGCTGTTCGTTTAGTCAAAACTCACGGAATAGAGTATTAGTGTGCTACGGCCAAGCGGTCTAAGTCTTGGACTTGTTATCGTGAGGGAGCGGGTTCGAGGTCCCGTGTCTGAAGTTTGGAACAGAGTATTATGTATATAGAGAGACAAGAAGACAGCAAAGGATGTTGCAAGGAAAAGGAGGAGACTATTGAAAGGGATTGGAGCGGCACCAGTTCTAAGTGCATCTTGTTTATTTTACGTTTTAAGACCGACGAAGTTTTAAGACCCTCTTTCTGGTGAAAAATGGTTAATTTTTGTTTATTTTTAAGCGAAAATAAGAGCTACGAACATACTAACTTTAGTTGTAAAATTAGATTAGTCTTCATTTAATTAATTGAGACGGAAACAAGAACCTGAGCTCAGTATGCAACTAGGCGGATTATTCGAAACACATTCTCACATACGCGGAAAATGGTCTCCGGATGCCAAAACCGATGGGTTCCCAGTCGCGTTCTGTTACGCGATCGAGAAAGCTCGTCAAGATAGCACGTTTGGATGAAGAAGGCCGTGTCTATAGCACGTCGCGTTTTACTCCTTGTGACCCGAGTGGATCGCCAAAGACGCACAAGTAATTACTGATATAATAAAAGATAGATTTGTTCTAAAATTTGATTTTTTTTATTTGAATTATTTGTTATGATTTCTTTTATATGAAAAAGATTAAGCTGATTGTAGGCAAGGCCAAAGGAAAGATGAACCGCATGGGCAAAGCAGGTGAAGCCGACAGGTCATTTCAGTTAAACTTCCCAAGCACTTGTTCTCCGGTAAACGCGGCATGGACAAGACAGACGGATGTTAAAAAGCGAATTCAACACAAATATTTTTGCGGCTGGCGGCTGATATTTTCCTGTTTATACCATTATATCCATTGCGGTTGGCCCGTTCTGTTTTATATATTTATCGCTCTTCGCGGTCTACTTTTGAAATAAGTTGCCATTGTAAGCTTGAGTTTTAGAATACAGACGATGGTTTTGCAAGATTATTTTCGGAAGTGTTTTTTTTTTAAGTTACTTTTCCTGCTTACTGGGATTTCTGAGAATTGTTATTAATAAAAAGAACTATTTAATCAAACTGCTTTGTCATCGTTAGTCTTTTATAACGAATTAATAGCCTCGTCGGATCGGTAAATCGGGAGAATTAGTTGGGAATCCTCAGCTGCGCAAGTTCATTGCGAAGTATTGAACTCACGAGTTGAATAAACCAACGCTACAATTTCAGAATACAAATTTACTAGTTCGAAAGTTGGTAGCAAATACAGTAACTGAATTTTCTTCTAAATTAAGGATTTTGGTATACAAGACGCACTATCAGTAGTCCGTTTAATTGACTCACGAATACGCTAATTAAGGTGCGGAGAATGTTCGCCTTGGTGAGAGTTTTCAGAATCTGTAAAAATTACTGCTCTAGCTCTTCAAATAAGCGAGAAAACTGAGCTTGAATATGAAATTATGCCCTGAGGGCGTCTCAGGAGCCAAAAAGTTTGAAATCCCATAAGGAANAAATAAGCGAGAAAACTGAGCTTGAATATGAAATTATGCCCTGAGGGCGTCTCAGGAGCCAAAAAGTTTGAAATCCCATAAGGAATAACATGGGAAAAAGTGCGATGCACGATGCCAGCATCATGCTTTTCGAGGTCTCGTTCACGCTTTCCTATCCCCTCTCCTGCTTCCCGTGGTACTTATGGCAATTCCGTTTTATTGGGATATACCAGATACCATAGGTATGGAGGAAAGGGGATAGACAGAGTCTTTCCCTCTGAAAAACCAAACCTTAGACACGGGGACTCGAACCCTCATCCTCACGATCACAAGGCAATGCCTTAGACCGCTCGGCCAAAACACGTAATGATTATAATATTCAAACACATGGATAAATTTAATACGCAGATTTTTTGAAACAACAGTCTATTAATGAAGTCGTGGCTTATCTTACTGATTACTTGTTTTAATACAGAAAATTCCGGTGGTATGTTACCTATGTAACTTGACACAGATGCTAATTAGTACTGTTCTTTGATTATTTCTAGACTTCTTTCTGGCAGGAAGTTTGTTCAAAATGAAGTACTATAGTTAACACTTGAGGCTCAGGCAAATTTTTATAAATTACGACGTATAGAACATTTTCAAGTTATTCCAATTGATGAATTTGGAATTATAAGAATCTTATTGCATACAAAATATGAGGAATCTCCTTGAAATGTCGTCTGGAGATTGATATTGAACTTACGAACTCAAATTGAACGAAATATTAATAAAAATAATAATAAATTCACAAAAGTAGTACACATCTCATAGACAAGAGTTGAAGTTAGTGGAGCTAAGAAATAAAACAATATTCTAATTAAATCAGTATATTTCGCACAGCAATTCGGGTTCAAATTTGTGAAATAAGACTTGGTCGTTCGACACAGCAGCCGTTTACAAGAAGCGAATATGGAAGAATAACAGACTAGAAAACCTACGACCAAACGTAGTTTTCCAAAAAGAATGAACCAAACGGTTTCGGCCAGTGTATGAAACAGGGTGAATTAATTACAGCAGGACATTAGAAGACACGCTCAAAATAGGATTTTGATTCTTAAAGAATGCCCACTTCCCTTTTTATTTTCATGAAGCCTACTTTCGCGTAGAATTCCACGGTTGTTGTGTCCTCACGTTCCACTTCCACGTAACATCTGGATGAACCTTGATAAATCGAAACACACAAAATATTATTAACACATATACTATAACATTAAAATACTAAAAGTTAAATAGTAGGAACAAAAGTAATAACTGTTGTTTTTACAGCCTTAATAAATGCATATCTCTACATAAAATTTAAAAACAATACTCTATCAAATACCAGCAAACAAAGAAATCCAAAGACATAAGAGAATACGAGAAATTTCTATAACAAGTTTCTGAAATGGAAATTAAAATATTTTTTAAAACTGATATCAATTAAGGAATCTTACCATGCGCTCTTAAGGAAGTACTACGCAAGTTACTAGGCATTTGGCAACGGACTGATCCCCTTTTGAGGTCAACAGGCCTACACTCAACTGTGAAGAATGCTGGCTATAGAAAATTTCAGCCTCTGTTCGATCTTTCTGCAAACTCTCCATGAGTTCCTAAAGAAAACAAAAGTTTTCACTCGCAAACGTGAGTCAGAAGTCATTGATTTTAAAAAAATGATCAATAAATTAAACAACTTACGGTATTCGTGTCCACCCAGGTTCTGGGTCACTTGTACCTGGTAAGCTGTCAGCAAGATTTGGCCACTTGCTTGACTAATTGCCACCAGACCTTCGGGATCAAGAACTGGATACAAAGCCAAACACTTTGCATAAACTTCGGGTAAAGTACCAATTAGAATATCTCTTATCTTTTCGGAAAACTGAAATCCTAGAACGAACGTAAAATTGTTAGACTAAATTTAATCAAAAGAAGAAAGGATTTAAGTATCCGAATGAATATATGCGCCTACTTGGTTTGTTTTTGTGGACTGTTTTCCCATTGAGTTCTTCGATCTGGTACAACTAACTTCAGCACCCCATATCACAAACTTGTCTTTTAATGAGTGGGATCACAACGCCTCTACTTTTAGAGGGTGTCATGGCTTACAAATGATGGTTAAAGAAGAAACGGGTTGTATTGTTTTAACGCGTACATGCGATGGGCTGCGATCCTTCGTCCCATAGCCATGCTGATGTTTGCCTGTCAAAAGTAAGGCAAACATTGCGTAGCCACGTAGCGGCGGCAAGGTTAAACTGGCGCCACGTTCAAATCTGTTGTCATGCTCGTAGGGTTCGGGTTGAGAACGGCCAGCCCGGATTCCAAAACTCGGATACCCGCATAAAAAGCCACCGTAAATTATCCCTAATGCTCTAATCACCAGCAGTAAGGGTAAATTTTGAAAAAGTCTCGTTAGCAGCAGCGAATTTATATTACGTCACGGGTAACGTACGAGAATCATCCCACAAACGTCTTACAGCGGATAACCCAACGCTTAAATTCAAAATTTTTCCGTGCCTGTTTCTTACGTTTTATAAGATTGCATCGCTGAACTTCCTTTTTTAAATTAAAAAAAAATCGCATTTGGAGGAAAGGAAGTACACCATTCCGACACTTTTTCTTAACTCGTTAAATTCAGATCACAAATCGCGGCACATAGATCGAGCACGGACTTTGGGAGGCCAAATCAAATCCAATGTTACTAGCTTAATAAAATATCCCCTACTTTATCTCGTAAATAGGGTGTTTTGACAGCCAGTTGTTTCGTTTCCATAAAAGTTTCTAGACGTGTTGACTCATTCATCTTAGTTTTGACATTGCTTCGCAATCGGAGCCATGGTGTTTAGTTGATCGATTTCGCTATTTCTCGGACAATCAATCTAGTCAAGAATTTCCACATTAAAGGAAATGGATTTTTTACATAATAAATGTTAGCAGTCTTTTCATGAATTGTATATGCGATTTCCAAAATATTTCATATCCTGTATGTTATTTTGTGCCATAGAATCCTTATTCACAGGAATCAGTCCACAAGAGTGCTTCAATTCGCAAGCGTTTAGCAATAGAGATACCACGAGAAGAATCTCTCATCCCCTATCAAGTTCCTTCGATGGTGGAAAAGTTTCTAAATTCTGCGCGTTTTGCCTAATTTGGTTTAGAACTGAGTCGTTCTACGTAGGAGGTGATTGGCCTTCAGGAACTGCGTTAACGGCTTTGGCCATGTCACAAGGGCGTACGAAGCTCTCAAATATTCCTCTTCTATCTCTTCAGGTATGTCTTTGTCCATAAGGTCTAAATTACCAAGCTTTGCTATTGGAGTTTGAGCCTTAATGATACTCTTGACTGCGGGGTGCGGACTTTGTGCCTGTAACCTTCCCACATTCGAGTCATGCACCACCTCAGGTTACAATCCCAGGTAAAACTGGAAGGCAGACGTCCATAGTCCCGTTCTCCAAGAGAAAGGCGTTTCCCTTCACAGAGACAACACGTCTAAAACTGCACATCTGCATTGGATATTAGTGTTGGTGGTCTTATATCAAAATCGCAAGTGAGTTGTCTTTATTTAATAACAATTACTTCACGTCAATATCAGTGATGGGCATTCAAATAGTAGAACGCTTTTTTAAATTAATTAAATGATTCTGTGTTTCAGACATGAGGTGTGCTTGTGTTATCCTCTTAGCCTTGGTAAGTTAGTCAAATCTCACTTAATATTTTTTCTAACTTTGTTTAAACATTCCGTAGTTGGGAATAGCATTGGCGGGGGACATGTTACGCAAATCTATTGTCTACGACAAAAAAACACCTGACGTCTTTTACTGCCCACAAGAAAAACCCACAGGTTTTGACAAAATGATCGTGAAAGCGCGATCTCTTGCGAAACTGTGTGAATTTGAAGGCAAACAATTACCCCCAGATTACAAAAGCGACTGCTACAATGACGTCGATGAATCCGAGTACGCCTGCAAAGAAAAACAACGAATTTTGGTAATAATATCTTACCTTAATTTACCCTATTCAAATATTTATTATAATGTTTCCTATTTTGTTACGTAATACTACATAGCTTTATATAACTTAATTAACTGCAAAGACCCAACTGTTTACCTGTTGCATCGCCTAACTGTACAAGAACTTCGATTTTGTCAACCGATCGAGAACGGAGGGTGAATGGCAAAATCATATGCACGCGTTAAATGCATGGCTAATTTTCAAATAATAGAAAACAGTGGACGGAATATCAAAAGAGATGAGTTGCAAATTCATATTTAATTCCGTGTTTTAAAATCAACGTACAAGTAAATTCTTAACGAAGAAAGGAAATTGACAAAGTGATTGAGGTAATCGTGAGTTTTCATACAGAGTATAACAATATCGGAGTTCTGTGAAGCCTAAGCAACTCGTGCTGTCGCCGCGTTACGATACATAGCTATTTTTCACTTACGTAGTTATTTTTTCACTTAATGGTACTTAGTTCCATTCTAACGCATTTAACCTACGCATACTCACAAACGGGTCCAAGAAAGGTAATACTGAACATTCTACTTATTAATAAATGCTAAGCCGTTTGAAAAATTGCATACTAATCTGATTAAGCATTAATGGCTTTACAGGCGTTGCTTAAAGACAGCTCAGCGGAATCTGCCAACGAAATCCACGAACTCTAAAATATTCTTCGCGACTCATCGCCTGTGACTAAAACTTGGTGAATTTCTTAACACTTCGCATAATTTACCTACCATTCGACTCTTTATTAAAGAAACACTAATTTTAATTCCATTTTGTCTTTTCAAACAGAAACGCTTAAATCCTCCTGGCAGCGAAAACCTTATCGATGTCGAGTTCCTCTCTCCGAAAGAACTGTAAAATGCAAAGGGGTCAGCTTTCTGAAAAAATTACGAGGTACTCAAAGCTGCCGCCGTTCCTACCCAGTTTTGGTACAGTGATTATAACTTAAACAGTGCAAATACTTACGGCTTGAAGCAGCGCTTCTTTTTCTGTAACAAAATGTAACACTATTTTAACGTTTGACAACATTGTTGACTTCCAAGCACTCAAGCCATACACGAAACATATTCGGGGATGTGACTTTTGTGTTTCCAAGGCAACAATTAAAGGGGGTATTTTTTCCTCGAAAGGTTTAGGCACCAACATGATCAATCTGTTGACTCTCCAAGTGTACATTTTGTATTGGATACAAAACTTTTGTCCAGCAATATAAAAATAACTCTACACAAGTCTTTCCACCTTTTCAATCTGCTGTAATCATACAACTGCAACTTGGCAAGGATATATACTTTTTGCTGCTTCGTTACAAGAAAAAAATATTTTCCAAAAATTTTCCTACTGAATATCTTCTCTTTTTTCTTTAAAAAAATCAGTCACGACTTTTTCAGTCAAACCTGTACAAAAAGAATATGATACAGCTAAGTAATTTGTACAATAGGTTCAAGTCATATCTTCCATTTTACGCTGTTGCTTTCCTCATTCACATCGTTTATATCCGTTGTTAAGTTAATAACAAATAATATTAGTCACTGTAAAACGAAAATATGGCCGCTGGCTCCACTTTCTTTTCACTGGAAACATTATCCTCCAAAAATGAAAAAAACTTCACGTTCTTCTGTAAGAATTTTGTCTCTCAATCTCTCTTTTTACATCTCGCCACTTCCTTTGTGCTATGCACTTGGACTTTTATTCGTAGAAGATGCTTTAGGTGGCGGTGATGTTGCATGAATTGGGATATTGGCCACTTTAGGTGGCGCTGACGTCGGATGCACTGGACTGTTCACCATTCTTGGAGCCATTCCTACAGCCACTGGAAGATTACTTCTGGAAGCATGGACGACGGCTGCGTTCGGATCGTATTCATCGTTCAAATAGAAGGTTCCCTGAGCTTCCGTCGAATCATCATAATCGTAATAATAATAATCGTACTCGATGGTGCCATCTTGCGCCTCTTTCTGACCCGACGACGTGGCATCTTTCTTGCCCTCGGAATTCGCGGTGGTACCTGCGGCAGGAACAGGAAGTTTATCATTAACTGTTTTGGAAGCAGCGTTAGGAGTTGAAGGATGGGTACCGGAAATGGAAATGGAACTCGAAGACGTGGACATGGACACCGTTTGAGAAGATGCAGAGGGGACTTTCCGGCCTTGGGAAAGGGTTTCCAAGGGTCGCAGCTGCTCCAACTGAAGTTGCTGGTGTTGCAAAATTTCCAACTGCTTCCGCTGGTGTTCTTCCTGTCGTCGCTGGTGCAGATCGAGCACTTTCTGCTGTTTAGAGTTGGTTTCATTTTGTTGCTTCTCCAAGTCTTGCAATTGCTGTTGCTGTAATTCGACTTGTTTCCTCTGGGCAGTCGAGAGTTCTTCAGGGAAGCTCAAGGTGGCGCCAGGAATTTTGGAACCGGTTTTCAAAGCGCCTCCTCGCGTCAGGTCCTCGCTTAAGGTTTGGAAGAGGTGTAAGTTTTTGCCGAAGAACTGTGCTGACGCGGCACAGTCAATTTCAAACCAGTTGGCACAAATAAAGTTTTCTTGGTCAAAGACAGTGTCGTTCGGACACATGAATTTGAAGTCACGTACCTACAGGCAACATAAAAAGAAGAGAAAACGGGCATTCAATTTAAAATTTTTTCTCTGTTTCGAACGAAATAAAACACGCGGAGAAATTACGATGCGTAACTCGTTCCCATAACTAATTTGTCTGGAAAGTGACAATTTCCACAGATAAGGTGGAGAATAAGGATAAAGGACGAGGTTATTTTGGTCATAACCAGAACCCAAATTGTTGCTTTCTACTGAATGACATTCGTCAAGTTCGTGTTCTTGAAGGAAACTTAAAAAAAAAATAAAAAAATAAAAAAAACAGAAAATTTTTATTATCGCAAGGTTGAGTTTTAACTTTCAAATTAATACCTTAGCTGTATTCAATAAATTCCAAACGTCCTTCGTTTAAAAATAGGACAGTTAAAAGGCGTGCAATTGCTAGAATTTACGACCGTCCTTAGGTTAATTCCGTCGCTAAAATGCTTCCCTCAGAGAGCAAATTAAAATAATAAGGGACTAAATTTTACCAGGCTGTCCTTGTTTTTCAGAACAAATCAACCTGTGCACGGTTTAGGAATTACTTACGTTAAATATCAAGGAATGCACAATGTGCGTTATACTTACGTCATTTTCATCTACTTGCACGCAAACGTGAAACATTTGGCAGTCAGTGTCGATATCTGCATAATATCCGCCTACAACTTTTCCTGCGCAGGAGAAAGAGGTGTCGGGCATGTGATCATAATGGTAATTGGGCGGTCGTTTGGGTTCAGCTTGAACAAGTCCCAAGCCCAGTGTCCAGGTTAACAAACCTACATAACCAAAACAACCACCATGACAACTCGATAAACAATTACCCAAAATCTTAACACAAATCGTATGCTAATTTGTCCTAAACAACCAAAACTTTCTTGTAACAGCATCTGTCATATTGGCTGAGAGTTTGGAACGCCCGAAAAATCCCCGCCCCTTGGAACTACCACCTTCCAACAAGAATAACCGGTCAGAGAGCTTTTCAAACCTGCGTTACAAATGATTTTATGACAAAAAAGAACACTAAGAATAGCTTATACGAACGAGCTGGAAGAAAAGAAACGTGGACCCTACGAACCATAGTCCCACCAAAGGTTCTTTTGTATCGTTCCTGAAGGATACGCACCATTACGTACGTTTATATATGCGAGAAAGTTTCGTTTCAAACTGGAAAACAAGGAGAAAACTGGCCTCCTTGTCCTAAGAACTTCAGAGCACCCAACATTAACAGCACTGCACACTTGGTTGAAACTTTAACGTCTTTCGAAATCATATCCGAAAAATAAGGCAAATCTAGCTGGACGAAAGCGATTACATCACAAAAGCTTTTACTTCAAGTTTTAATTGAAACACACCGAACGCAAGATGAAAAATGTTGATAAAACTATGCGAGTAAGGCTGGGAAAAATTCTGGTTACACCTCACAAACACAAGCAGGAATTAACAACAAATATACTCACTTAACAGAGTTCTCCACGGATTTGCCATTATGACGTCAGCAACAGATTGGCAGCAAGAAGGCGAAACGTTACCTAAGAGAAAATTGACTCCAATTAGGTAAATAGTTAACCTCTTTCCATGGATATCTAGCGGGAAAGTGCACATAAGCTTCCTTCCTGGATCTTTGCACTTTATATAACAGTATGATTACACACACTCCATGCACTGAATAAGGTAAGGTTAAGCACCATAATTACAAAGAACACGGTGGAGATAAGCGGAGCAAAGGGTTCAAGCACGGTGGAGCAAAGTTACAAGACGTAACCACACATTCACCAAAGGAATTCAAGCAGATCCTCTCCAAAACCTGCTAATGTACCAACGTCCTCATTTTCACCTGGGAATCATAGCTATTTTGGAATCATAAAGTTAAGCGTTCCCTGTCTAACCGAATCTTTCAAGTTCCAGTTCGTTTGTCTTCTGGAACCTTGCAAGACTACACCACTTCATTTCTACCACTCTCATTGCCACGTGAGACATTAAAAACCAGAAAAGGATAACACAACGAGATAAAGATCAGGAAACTGGCATTGTGAATATGCTAATTAGGCCAAATTAGTCTCTGCGTAGGGTTTTTTTTACTTCCCTTCTTTTCTTTCCAGAACTGAGCTACAAAAGAAGGCCAACAAAAAAAAAAAGGAGAGAAGCTAAAAGTGGCATGCAGGGACTGTCGTGTCCTTAGCATTCTTGAAAACATCTAATAACTTATCAAGCATGGAAATTATGATATGCGTGTTGGAAATTCTAAGAATCCAGGAACTCAACCCCTGATTTGCCTTTCAGGGCATTTTTTTGGCCTATAGTCAGAGTTTTCTTAATTACAAGGTTCTGTAAGCTTAAAATACACACACAAAAAACGCCCCACTTAGTATGTATGCAACATGCTATAAGTTAGCGCTTCTGGTGATGGGAGATAAAACCATAAAAAATAGAAAGATAATCCTTACACAATAGACCATAAACTGCAACACAATCGCGACTTATGCGAGCTCGATGTAAATTCGCTATAACGCAGTCCCGAACTCCGCACACTCTCACTATTCACGCAAAACTTTGACCTTACGCGACTAAAATCAGAAAAGCTGAAATTCAACAAGGAATACATGCCATACTTTTTGTCATGTAACTCATTTTGATTCTTCAGTGAAAACAAAGCCTAGCGCATTGAGTACAATAATTCCGGAAAATAGCACCAAACCAAATAAAATACATTTTCTTTAAAAATAACAGCGCGAAGCTTAAAGCTTGAAAGTCGTAATTATCCTGCGCTGTCGTCCTAATGAAAAGGGGACTTTTCCTACCGGAGCTATTATTCTGTAGACAAAACACACATTTTGCCTAATGGTTTCGCAACGTGAAAAGGAAGTCACGCAGTTTTTGTCCTGTTTTCCACACTTAATGATACGAAAGGAAAAAAGACTTCACAAGAAAGATAGTGCACTCTTCACTCTGACGCTAAGCCTACTCCGACTTTCCCTTTCTAGATCTCTCACCTAAGGTTGAAAAAGGGTATTCAAGACTTTTTTGTACCAGCACTACGTCACCCCTGACATGAAGGCACTGTTAAAGAAAAATAGTCAAGCATCCAATTAAAGCCAAACCTATTAAGCTATTAAACCAATAGAAGTCTCCCATAACCTTAATAAACCCATTAGATTTGCATAATGTATACACCGATGATTGTTACTGAATGAAGATGTTTTTCAAGAATCCATTCTCGAGTCGTGAAAGGCTATTAAAAACTCGTCTTCTTCACCTGCCTTAGCTCCAAGTCCTTTCTCCGCAGGTCTTCTGTTTTCTCTTTGACGGTTTTCCGTCTCCTGTCTTAGTAAATACGCAAATGAGATGGTTCACCCCCCCGTAGCTGACCAAGAACTAAAGCTTCCCTGCCAACCCCCGACGTGATATTACCCAAGTATAAGGGTATCTGCCTTCCTTGGTGCTTTACCTTCAAATTCGGGGAGATGGAAGAGTTGGGTCCAGGAATTAGATGCATTGTTAGCATTTAATGGGTCGGAACCCGTCGTAAAAACACATAAAGTGAAAGTTCAGAAGATGAACTTGAACCTCCGTCACTCAATAACAATGCCCACGTCACTTGGACGCCGAAACCTTTGAAGGTCGTCGCCATGATCTGCTTGCCTAATAACGCCGAATATCGTTGGGTGAAAGGGTGACTGTCTAAACTGACGAACAGAGAGTGGGACGAAAGATACAAAAGCTGCGAAATGGGGCATAATAGTACGGATTTCGTTTCAACGAAGGTCATTCCAATTAAACCTGTTATCCCGGAACCATAATTCCTCGCAGAAATCTTAATCTGGCCCATTTCTCTCTCCCGCTCTTGCCACCACCCTCCCCCAATCCGGGCGCGAGGAAAGGTTTTAATAAGAGTTACATTGTTCAAAGCTTTCAAGGAACGCTCGCTTAGCTCGCTCTCTCTTTCTTTTCTCAGTTCAAAACGTGAACGACTACTAAGTTCTCGGATCGGTGGCAATGGCAAACGGAATTCCAAGGCTTCTCGCCCTTTCACTTCAACAAACTTTTCAAAAGACGTGAACGCAATGAGACACGCCACTTGTGCAAAACAGACTCAAGAACATTACAACCCTTATTTCCCCTCCGCCCTCTCACAATCTATTGTCAAATGCACCATTCCTAATCTCTGTATAATTTACAATCTTCACAAAAGAATACCACAAAAACCATTTGCAAAAAAGCCAAAAACAAGCAAAAGCCTTTTTGCAGTAAAATTAGTTGTAACTTGTAATTCCTATGGCCAAATTGTAAATGCAATTATTCAGCAGTAAGTTCTTGTGTACTTGACATTTTAAGTCAAAAGTGTTAATATATTAAGAAAAAAAATGCTACCGAAATATCATTGCATGTATAATTGATTTTTTGCAACTGTAGTTCTAATTCCCTAATTTTCTTCCATTTTCGTATAAAGTTATCGGGTGTTGTAGCCATTTTGCAATATAATTTGACGTCTATTGTAAATTACAATGAATTATGGACTACTGTACCGCACATCCCTGTAATATATTCAAAGGAGGTAATGTATACCTGAAGGAAGAAAAACGACCTTGGGAATACATGGATTATCTTATTTTGATAAGTATCTGCTAACCCCTTCTTCGCCCACTGGGGGAGCAGCATCTGGAGAGTCTTATGATTTTACAAGAAAAATAAGATTCCCTTTCACTTTCCGCCATTTTTTCCCACCTCCCCGACACCCGACAATGATGACAGGAGTAGGCGGCATGGGAGCCAATAGGACAGAAGCATGGGCTAGATGTTAAAATACCTCTGCCAACCCGATTAAAGTTAATCTCCATAAGTTTAGTGGCTATGGAGAAAGTAAAGCTCCTAGTAGGCAGTCTTTGTGTCTGTTCGAAATTGTAAGCCCAGAAGTTTGAAAAGAAAAGGGATGAAGAATGCAACATTGGAGGCCTCTCCAAGGCAAAAACAGTAAATGGATCAAATCCCGATACCGTGGTCAGTTTTCTGGGACCTGATTTCAAATAAATAATGCAACGGATTATAAAAAATGAACAGCAAAAAGAAAACTACCGTTCTCAATCACCAACAGCTCGTGAACAATCTGTTCCCCCAATTCCCCTGTCCCGAGTCCAGCCTGACCTCATTCTTTTCCTCACCCATCTCTACAAGTTTCCTCATCAGCCGCATGATTATCCACTATTACAATTCCCTGTAATTTTCTTTTTCCCCTAGAATCGCTTGCTCAAGCATTTCCTGGTCTACTGCATCCAAACATGAAAATTAAACATCGCTGTGACTTTTCCTCGGTACGCCCTTACAACACTTTGCATTCGTGTTAAACATCAATTTCGTCTTTGCTTTCTTCTATAGTTTACCTGTCCACTTGTTTCAATCCTTTTAAGACAAACCTAAAAATTACCTTATTTGACTTTCTAAAACGCAGTCGGTAGTCTTCTTTTACTACTTGAAAGTCAATTTACGTAACGTATTTGTCAAGTATTTCTTCGTTTAACAAGTTACAATAAAACTCCCAATTTATCACATTTCTCTTTTCAACTAAACAGACCCTTTACTTATCGCAATTTTTAAATTTAGGTAATTATTCTCCTTACACATAATTCACATTTTCACCACCGTTACGCCTACAGAAACATTTACGAAGCTTGTCTTCTGAAACAGAAACGGCATTTCCATGAGAATGTTCATTTCAAGCATTCTGGGGAAATTAAATCGTATTAGACAGAAACAACAAAAGCTATAAAGGACTTTTACATTACTGGTAGCAAGAATAGTAACGAAAGACAGGGCAACGGGCAACAATCACGAGGACTACTAAACAGCATCAAAATTGAGAACTTGTGCAATGATATCTTGAAAAACTGCTTCAAAATGGCCCAGTTGTAATGTTTTAGCTTTACTATCATATTGGAACATAAAATCCCAATACACCTTCACGGTTTAGTTGCCTCAGCATGCAGTGAAATTTCAATCCTTTAGTTCTGATCTTATTTTTCAAACGACGGAGTTGTCAAGTGGTTGATGCTAATAAAAGTTCCACTAGCAAGTTTCCAAGACCAGCTTGGACCAACTAAAGCGTCAGCTCATTAATACTGTCAGAAGGAGCAAAAACACCACGCACAAATTCTTTTCAATTTTTTTCATCGAAATAAATAAGAATTGTCTGTCCTTTCTGGAATCTACTGCAGCCAAAGTTGAACCAGTAAGTTGTATGTCCTGGTTTTCGCTCAAAATACGACTTAAATCAAGTACCACTGAGTTGAACATTCGGCGGCCATTTTTAGGCTACTGTATCTAAAACACTACGGTCATAAATGGGCTACAGTTTTGAAAAATGTTTACGACATGTCCTCTGGCTTTCTTTGATTTCAAAACGAACCAAGTGGTCGAATTTACTTCAAGGTAAGCAGACGGAGGGAAGAAAAGATCAAACAAGAGTGACCTACTCTGGCTCTTCGTAAAAGAGAAAGAAAGACAAGACCTGGGTCCTCGTTGTCGCCCCGGAACTCTAGAAACATTCCAACCCCCTTAACCCCCCAACAATCCTGCTTTCATCTTCAAACCGTATTATTTTCTCCTTGCAGCAATGTTATGCACAGGAATTCAGATCTGGGATTGTACCTAACCTTCTTCTCAATCTTTGCCATCTTCCTTTTCCTGTATAACCCCTTTACCCAGATTTTTCCCCTACGAAAGATGAGCTTATAACTGTATCTTGTTGGGTGCCATCCACGTGAGCTAGTGCGTATTATAAAGTACGTATTGTGCCTCCTTGTCAGATTCGGTGGAGTTTGAAAAAACGATTCGTCACCTAGATATGAAGACTCATGCTGTTCTATTGGTTGTCGGCAAAAAGGTTACGCGTTTCTAAATGTAGTGTTATGTCTTTTTAGAGAAAAGGTCTCTCAGGTATAAGAGAGGCTTTGCCTCATACCTCATTCAAAGCTTCTTACACCTGTTGCGCGGCCCGTAATCTGTCATTAACTCTACTCAATTAATTATCTACGCTCCCTTTGGAAAAACTAACGATCACCAATGAAAATAAAAGCCGAGAATCTATTGTTCTATCTCGCCTCCTCAATTCTATTCAGCCTGACTGAACACTACTTGATCCAAATTCTCTCTCAATTACAGCCTCGTTCAAAGAATCACATTCCTCGTCTTGTGCGGGCGCTAACGAGGGAACCCTAACAAAGATACCTCAAGGTGCTTAATTAATTCCACTTTCGTTCCAGATATTCGTTGTAACTTATACATACTACAGCACCACAAACGTACAAGCGAAAAAACACACTTTGTCGTGATACGGGAAGCTACACGATTATACCTTAATATGGAAGTATGTTTTAAGCTTTAAAATAAATCAAATTCCAAACTGCAGGAAATGGTGAGATTTTGTAACTGAGAAATTCTAATAAAATTTTGATTTATCGAACAAAAGAAAATACGCGTGAATAAAGCTTAGGCTACATTATATCATTAGAAGCCCTCGTTACTCAGTGGGTAACTAGGGAAAAGGGCGTGTCAGGTAGTGCCGACTGTAATTTCGTTCCAGTGATGATGTTGGGGTTCTTCAAGTCAACTACTGTGTTTTAAAAGACTGGCCATAGGGATGCTTTGAAGGAAAGCAGGCAGGAACGTCTCAGATGCTACAATACATGTCCAGTCCGGGTTTAGTTATAAATGTCATTATAATTTACTTCATTAAAATATCTTGCCTCTATTTACGATTAGGTTTATATAGGTTCAGTGAATTTGTATTTATTTCGCATAACTTTTAGTAATACCGGCAATTACAATTCGACTTCAATTAACTTTAGCTTTATAACTACTTACAGCATCAAGTTCCAAAGTTCGAAGTATTAGAGTTGCATATACAACACAGGTTTCCCTCACGCACGTTCTAACAATGCAAGTTGAAAAACTTGCCAGGAACGAGTTACACGTTGGAGAGAAAACAGTGAGAGTTTTCGCTATATAAAAG
This sequence comes from Triops longicaudatus, assembly GCA_022885665.1. Taxonomy (NCBI): domain Eukaryota; kingdom Metazoa; phylum Arthropoda; class Branchiopoda; order Notostraca; family Triopsidae; genus Triops; species Triops longicaudatus. The sequence goes on along the minus strand of JAGQDJ010000202.1, from coordinate 738,905 downwards.
GCACGAAAAACCATGTGAAAATCTCCCAAGGAACTCTTCAGAGAACAAAAAAAAGCTACCTAAACCAAAAACAAAAAAATAACCTTCGTTCGTGCAAGATGTCTTCTCCATTTTTCACGTATACGGAGAGCACTTAACCAAAATCGTGACGAAGATGCCTCAACTCACTTTCGCGTTCTTCATGCCTTCCCATAATCCGTAGGTATAGGTAATGCGTGATCTATTCTAGTTTGAACTCTCCCGCCGTTCAGTCGAGGCCATCTGTCCTTAATCGTTTACATGATCTTGAGTACCCTCTTCGTACTAAACAAGTCACGTATCCACGCCGTGAAAGCTAGCAATTGCATCGTAAAATGCCGAAAACCTTAACCTGTCAGAAAATCTTCTTTTCAATAAGCTGACACTAGAAACCCCAAAACCCATTTCAACATGCTGTCGAGAAGCTAAATAAGTAAACTACAAAGTAACGTTTAACGACCTAAGAAAATAATGAAAAAGTTAACGAGCATTACAACAAAAATAGACGCACTCAGTAAAAAAAATACGCTGAAAGCCCTCTTGACAAAATTTGACTTCTCTTTGACAATATTTTTATTTTCTACTTTACTTGCTAAATAAAAAATAAGAATTTTTTTTAATATAACATGAAATAATGAAAACCATGAATCAATAAATAAAGGTGAATTCCGAACGGAGAATTTTTTTTTAAATAGAATATAAGTAAAACGATAAAACCATGAATCAATAAATAACGGTGAAACCCCGAACGAAGGGAACAATAATAACTAAGCCACTCAAGTGCAGAGTACACTAAGTAGAAAATTTACGAGAAACTAGAAAGGATTTGCGACTAAAAATTCAAGGCGAATGAAATATAATTAAAATATTGGGCCACCTACTGTCCTCTGTCCTCAAGAAGTTTTCTAATTCTCATTAGACAAAACCTGTACCTACAAGCTGAGTACCGTTAGAAAAAAATCACGCTGTTGCACATCCTTGAAACGTGGTCTCAAAACTCGTGCTAAAATTGAAAGCGAATTTTAACGATGTTCCACCACTCACTTTCACTGGTACCAAACAATAAGGAAATAAAACTACTGCTGACAGGGAATGAAGAAGCAAAGGATTGACACTTGGAAGTTGGTGATCAAATCATTTGTGAAGGAAAGGGCGAGGCCAACTACTTTTAACCTAGTTCGGCCACCGTACTGGGGCTACTTCTCCTAGTACAACTTAAGAACAATATTCCAGCATTGTCCATACACAAACTCCACGAAACTTGCTACGAAAAACGGTAGGAACCAACGCCCTGGACCTAGTTTTCACGTCACGGTCACGCAGAAACTTTTCGTTTCGTTTCATCGGAGTCCTCTTTTCCCTTCTCCCTCTTCCTTTGGCTGCTTTAATTAACTTACGAGCTTATCTGTTGCCCTCGCATGTCTCACCTGGAAATTATTTCTCATCAAAAACTAATAAATCTCTACGTCAACACGCTAAGAGAAAGCTTGCTTTGATCCTACACATTTTAGGGTTATTTCACTGTAAGCGAAGCAATGTCAAAGAGTTGTCTGAAAACTAAACGAAAGTTATTAGAACCTTTTTAGAGTCTGAATTATGAACGCTTCCAAGAAAGTCCGGGCACGGTGAATGGGGTACGAAGGACAAAAAATGGTAGAAAATAAGTGTGTAGGGGATTGGTAATGTTAAGCATTAATTTACAAACAAGTTTCTGCACACAGAAAAGAAGGTTAAGCTTGTGCCGGTTTTCTAAAGCTATAAACTCATCCTTCCTTTCTCTCTTGTCTCTCGTCTCTCTTGCCTCTTTCTCTCTTCCCTTCTCTCCTAGCTAGTTCCACCTCTAACGGCCTGCGTGTCTTCTTCCTTGTTCAGCAATCTTCATACACGTCCTATTGCAAATTTTCATAGATCCCAAACAAACTTCTCAATAACACTCGCCCGGGAGAATAAGCTCAGCCTGCTTTTACTCAGCAACATCCGACAAGGTTAAAAACACTGGCTTACCTTAAAAGGTTGTAATGCAACGAGTCCAGTTTTTGCTTTCTTCAGACGAGATTAATCACGCCGAACAGCTAAATCCATGCTCTCCTACTGGTTTCAAATCACCGGTAAGGTTGAAAAATTTTTTCAAGACTTTATGATCAATACACTCCGCAGAGTCACTTCACATGACTTGACATTCGAAATGGGAATACGTTCTTGAAACGTGGCGAAAAGCTCTGGGGGAAACGGTTTTCGTGAACTCTCAATACTCTGCACTTCCAATTTAATCCAATGGGGATTCAATGAAAGGATCTTCGCTAAAACCGTACCACAACGTGAACTCTTTCTTACGGGAAGTAAGAAAGAGTGATAAACGAGGGCCAAACGGTAAAAGATCGAGAGAGTTGGCTGGCCGCGAGACTTGCAAGTTGAGCGTTAAGCTGTCATTCACCAACTGCGGTGTACTAGTCAGCCAGCCCAGGTAGTACGAACTGAAAGGATCGTGCACGAAAAGGGTCCAGTGAAAGTAGAGCGGGGAATCTAAGGTGGCTTTACCTTGGCTTGTTGGGAAATTCGTATGTTGTCAGGTTCTCCCCCACCTGGCATATGGCAGAATCGTAAGAGGTGGGAGAATAGGTGAACAAGGGGGATGGGGTGGGGGGCGTTTAAAAGCTCGTCTTTGCTTGAAATCCGTTGCGGGGCTCTCGTTCTCTCAAGTGTCAAAAAAATTACTGCCCTATAACCCACGCACATGACCGTACTTGAAAGGCAAAACCGTCGTTCACGATTTAGTGAGCAATGATCCTCTTTGTGGAGATTTATTTCTAGAAGAAGAAGCTTGGTACTTTTCGTATTGGAGGGAATATTTTGAGGGTCATGATTCTAACGCGTGAATGTCCACAATGGAGAAGTTTCCCATCACGATCGTCAGAGGTTATCATAAAAGCTTTCATTTTCAACGATAAAAAGATGCTCACATAAGGCAGATACCGAAAGATTAGTCCACACATTCGGAGAATGAGAAAGTGGCACTCAAATTTGACAAAACGTGTAGTGACGCCATCATGGCGAAAGTGTTTCTTTAGCGTCACGCGTGGCGGCGCTACTCAATGGGAAGCTAGTAATTTAACAGAAGCCTGTCCGCGATGTGTGTCTGCTTAGTATAATAGGGTAATGTCCCAGCTAGGTTTGATTACTCATGCTGCAGCGCGGTGACCTTCCAAGGTATCTAACCTGGTGGGGGGAAAGCCCAGCTCAAGTTTACATCCTAGGTTAACTAAGTGTGAAATTACCATAGCTGGAGAGTGTAGAGAAGAGCTGAAGAGAATATGTAAACTCGATTTTGCTAAAAGGCCGGGATGGAAGGGCTGTTCACAAGTCAGATAGTTGGCAAAATCGGGCGCTCGTGTTTGGCGCAGTTGGATTATTTTAAATTTTAGGGTCTATTTTTAGATTTTATTCACCATGTTACGGCATTATCATGGCATCAACAATGGGGATCTTAATACGCTTTACCAGTTTTATTTAATTTTGTTTTTTGCCCACATCATGTTCAAGAATGAGGGTGTTTTGTTTTCGGGATCAAGGTTTTCATGCCCATTTTCATTTCATATCGCGCCACGCACCCCTCCAAAAACTAGTAAGCTAGAACATGGGAAAAGGGCTGGATGTTACTGGACAACTTTGAACACCGAATTTGCTTGGAGGATGAAGTCTGACTTTTTTAGATTTGGTTGCCATAAAGTCTGTCAGAAAATCACTCCCCCCCTGAACCTCAACTCCCCCCCTGCAATTAAATCCTGTCTTTAAAAATATGTTAAAAGTTTTTAAATCCCCCCACACCAATGAGCGTCACGGATCCAAAGAAAAACTCAAAACTTATTTGAGGAAGTTATTCGAAATCAGCATCACAAGTCATCGTTTAGAGGGAAATTTTAGCCGAAGCTACCAAAATAATCGGAGTTGCATAAATGAAATTTGAAAAAGGGAAGATCTGTGAAAATAATGAAGTTATAGTGAATTTTGGTGAAACTGCGCAAAGTGAAACGCGTCATATTTTCTTTCTTAAGAAAGCAAAGTAGTATTTCATACACTTCGTTTCTCGTTAACTTGTCGGGAATCCTGTCACTGCACCGATCCATTGTACCATAAGAGTATACGAAAAATCAAGAAAATATCACGTTTCAGGTGGAGCAATTCCTTAATTTCTGTTACGGTATTTAAATTCCTGTCAGAAGCTGGACTTACAAGTTCGGCAAACTCTTTAGGAAGTCAATCCGTTGTGACAGTCAGGAATCCTATGCACTGGACTGGGGAGTGCGTGTGTTCGCACTCATGAAGGAAAAGTGCTGCTCTGTGTCACTACTTTATTTTTAACTCCTCTAAATAAAAATCAAGGAGTGCTTAGAAAGGTTCACTTGCACGACAGGCTTTAAAGTTGACTTTATGCTGTACCGCACGTTCAGCTTTGGGTAGACCGTGGAGTCCAGAAACGAAAGGAAAAATGTGGTGAAACGGACCCACGACCCAATTTAAAAAATCGGACACCAAACATACAGTGCTCAAACAAGATTGCAGCTTTTGAGATTAGAAAGAAAAGTATTTCTCGTCAGAGGTAAAGAAAAAATATCCGAAAATATACTGACACCATCAAACTTTATTTCTATTTCTTCTGAGTTCTTAGTGTCCAAATGACAATAAGCAATTCAACTGCAATAGGCGCAACCTACGTTGGTTGTCAATTAAAAAAAAACCCTCACAATGGCTGATTTGAGCGTTTTCTTTTCCATTGGCAGTTTCGGCGTTCAACTCCACACACTCAGTCGGAAACCATTATACTGTAACAATGAAGAGCTGGTCATATATTTCCAAAACTGCGGGTATGTCTCGAGTTAACTAAAGGAAGGTTAACAATAGTGTCTAATAATTCAACATACCTTTAAAAATTCATAAATCTTGAAGAGAACCATCGCAGTGGACCAAGAAAACCGCCACTATCTCAGGATTTCACACACAATACACACCTTCATTAGTGTAAAGCCAGTCAATGACATTATAACACATAGAACGAGGGGCGAAGAAGGAAGCTCTATTTCTCACATTCCTCGAGAATAGTGAATTTTAATAGATGTCGGTCTGCGGTGAAGGTACGGAACCTCGGCAATAAGGTAAACCCCATTTCCACAGAAAAAAATCTCGATTCCCATAATTTCCTTCTAACCTTATTTGACACGGCTTTAAGTAAACTTCCGTACATCAGCAATTAGAACGAAAATTTTGATAATTTATGGTCTACGCGCAAAGCGTGATCTGTATAGCTTGAACCCTTGCTTTCCTCGGAGAAAGTTCATTTATCCCAGCACAAAAACAGCACTCGTAACTGGAATCGCCAGACCAGAGCTAGACATGGTTCACGTGTACGCGAAACTAAGCTGACGTCAGCACCTACCTCAATATTAGGTTATTTTTCCTGTCTTTTTTTCCTTTTTCGTAGGGAGAAAAAATATCCTGGCACAAATCAAACGTAGAGTGGAAGAAAACGGTACCGCCAGACCATGTGCACGATCCGCAGGCTGGCCGTTTACCCTCATTTTGATGATTGATACATGAAGTAGTTCATAATCTCAAGACAATTGAGGGTCAAATGGCTTGTTGACTATCGTATCATCGAACCTTGATTGTAAATAAGAACTACCTTTTTGATTACACAGGCGACGGAAAGACTGGCTGACATGTGCCGAAAGCGTACCGCAGACGCCACCACTCACATCTGGTAGGATTCTAGCCACGTACTCAACTTCCAAGAAGTACCCGGAGCAATACAAAACTGCTCTCGTGGCCTTCCTTGACAAATGCGTAGGGTTCCAAGGTCACGTTCCTCGCTTGAACGCATTTCCTGATGCAAGACTGGAACTTCATATGATTTCGAAAAGGAACTTCATATGACTTCAGTGTATTAATCAAAAGCTATCTGCCATTCCCCAGTCCTGCTGTGGCCTCCACGTGATTATTTCTGTTTCCGACTTGAGGAAAGCGTTCTGATTACTGACCTTTTGTTCACTGCTATTACGGGCTTATCTCAAAATGGTCATGCAAAGTAATTCAGTTGCAGTTGTTCCAATCACAAATTCACATAATATCCAACTAGATACCAAAATCTTGCGACTTCTACAAGAAAGAAGTATAAAGCTTTGCAAACTTACGAACGACAATGATTAAAAGTTCCGGTACGTAATTTCCGTTAGTCATCATATTATCTACTAAGCACGACACAATGGACTCAAAGCATGTCCGAATACAGTACTGCACGGTATTCCATTTGTGTCAACTGTCAGTCCGTAAACTACTGGTTTTAACTAGTTAACATAAGCAGAATTCTGCTATGTTACATACTTCTAAAGGGTAGTTAGACCATTTTGGGTATTTTTATTAATGAAAAATGAAAATTATTAATGAAATCTTCGTGAACCTAGAGTCAAAATGTTAAATACATGTATCTAAGTTATTTTGGAATCAAACTGGTCATTGCATGATCCAGTATCCGTTCACACTTCGGTAGCACCCGGGTTTATCTGAAACGGAAGTACGGATTCTCACGCAGAAGAGAGCGATGACATGGTAGCAATGTGGGACAATTTCTACTAGATACCTTGCGACATTTACAAGAAACGCGTGCAAATCTTTGAAAAGTTACGAATACCAAACGTCGCGATACGGAATTCCCCTTAGTTATCATACGCATCCAGTTCTCCGTTAGTGCCAACGTCCTTTGGCTCACCTCCATATAGCACCAACCCGCTCGTTGACATTCTTTACGTACTGGAGCATAAAACAGGTAATCTGCTACGACTTACCTTAAATAATGTATAAAGAAATTGTGTCCTTCTGAAATAATGTAATGTAGTGGAACTTGCCTTCCTTCACTTATCTTCAAGGTTACGATTACAAATTGAACGCTTGCCTTGATAGATTATATAGACGAAACTTCAATTTCATCAATGTCTAAGCTAGCCTAAGTGATCTGAAGGTTACCTACTACATTGCCTTAAATACAGTCATCAAATTTTAAAAGTGGCAAAGGTTAACCAAAGGCAAACTAAACACGAACAAAACGTGCAACTAACTTGGGGATTTTCTGGCGGTACGTACTAAAGTGGTAAGAAATTAAATACTGTTATCGTACTGAACTAAAACACCAAAGTCTATAAAAAGAAATGCGTTCAATACAGAGAAAAACATTCCAATAAAACTGACGGATGTTGCAAAAATAATTGTCCTTGTATAAATGGTTAAAATTTTCTAAGCACATAAGCCAACAATAGACGCAAGCCTAAGCAGGCTGCCCCAGTGAAGTAAAATTGGACGGAAAATAAAAGAATCGCTAGCAAGTTAATATGCCATGTATAAAGGACTCTCACCCACGTGTTGGACGCAAGGGTAAGGAAAAGGCTTCTGACCGCATTCTTGATCAAACATCACGCTACTACTCAAGGACGTATCGCTTTTCCAGCACTCTTACTCCTCGTGAGTTCTAAAAGAGTGGCCGATACCAGTTTCTATCTACAAACTCCCCAACCAACTAGTAAAGCTAGCTTTCCTCTGTTAAAATCACAGTTCCTATAAAAGTTCAGAATGCACTCTAGATATAACTGTTAAAATTTTGTCGCCAAACTTCCTCAGCGTTGTGCCTATAACTGGTTTCAATAGAACGTTAACGGGATGCTCCTCCTGTGTCGCAGATTCCTTCCAAATTTGTCCGATCTATGAACACGGAAAAGTACCGTAATAGTAGCTAAATGTGGTAACTGGAAAATGTTGTCGTCGAAGTTGATTTATTTTTAAATTATTATTTTTTCTTTCTTACCTTGGAGAAATGTTGGGCGAGGTTGGCACCGATTTCGTACCATTCTTTCACGTCCAAGGCCGCGCCGCAACGTTTCCCAGAGCCTTGAAAACGTCCAATAGGTAAACCACTATTTGATTCCAACTCATTTTGAGCCAATATTGTGACGATAAGTCCATCGCGCAAATCTAATACCATTTCGAAATTTCGAGCTAGTTTGGGTAACCCGAGCCGATGGTAAAACTGCGTTTGGTTTTGATACCGTAGAAGTAAGTTCATAGTGGGCCAAACATTCTCCTGCGAATGAAGAAATTCTGTTACATTAATCAAAGATGTTTATATGATAAGCCAAACACGGACTTCAAGAGGAACACGTAAAGGAAAAAGTCAAGTTAAAAATTGCAAGGAATTTTAAATGAATAAAAGAATTTCATATCTAAAGAATATAGTCTGCTAAAGTGAAACGCTGCACTAGAAAGTTAATTTTGTTTCCACACATGACTACGCACCTAAACGGAAACGATTCTAAAGTATATATATACAAAAATGAACCATTGCTCAGTTTTGCATGAATTGGTACTCAATCTTTTACTTGCTTTCAAAATAAACATAAATGTCATACTCCCTCATTCACAAATGTTTTTATCGTAGTTTTTTAAGTGACTATTTTCCACTCGTGCGTAATAAAGCTGTCCAATAATTTTTCTAACTCACTTTAACAAGCTCTACTTTCTTGTATAATTAGTTCCTCTCATTTCCCCCTTTCATTCTGATTCCTGCTATAAAAAATAATCAGTTTCACTCTTTTTACGCCCGCAAAGAACGCGATCCTTATTATGGAGGATATCCTAAAGACCTTATCTAACTATGTTCGCTTGCAACCAGCTGTTCTGACACTTGAAAGTCTAAAACAATATACACGATAATTATCTGGCGTTTCCAGTACTGGAAAACCCAAGACTTTCTTAAAGCGGGGAAAATGTTATTGTCGTAATTATAAGAAAAGAAAGCAAAATGCGGGCCACAGCAAATCTCGGCCAAACTTACCGAATGGGAGTGAAACTGAAAGAGTTTATCGTAGAAGGCCGATAACGGTTCTTGCCACTGAGCCCGGACGTGCATGTCGAAGAATCCACTTCGCATTAGACACGTTTCCCATTTCTCGATTTCTCCCACATGAAAGATTTGCTTCAGGGTGACATTCAACACCTCCCAGACCTTAGAGTATCCTTTCTGCGTGATCCACGTGACAACGGCTTGCTGGCTGTCGTTGTATGCTCTAGTCATATTACTTTCAAAACTATAATAGGGCGACGTCAAATTATGACGGACTGTCAGCTCCTCCTCTCTCCGCTGTCGACCTTGGTAGTACTCCTCCACTACCTTCTCGTCGTCGATTTCAGTCGTGCTGTTCGTGCTAATATTGCGAAGGTCCACACCCAGTTTATAAATTACGACGTCCTCGTCGCCAATTTCACCCTCCTCGCTTGCCCCGTATCGACCTCCATACGTTGCATGCACGACATGAAATTTGGATGTAGAAAGGCACTGGCAGGAAGAATGCGAAATTTTGGTTGTACTCCAAACTTTAAAATCACCAGTTTCTGACGCTGCTTCCCAGTTTAACCTGGAGCATTAAAACAAATAAAATGCTTAGAAAGGGCAGTAGAAATACAAAGTCACATTAGCGATAGAATATTAAACACGTTAAATTGGCAGAAGCTGACTGGAAAGCAAACTCGTCTAGTTTTACCGTACCTTATATTAATAATGTGTTTGAACCTTGATGCTTCGAATACCTATAATCAAAAGGGAGGCTAGAAAGCGAAAAATTACAGTTTAGACATTTTTAGAAGAAAAAAATGAAGGCCTTGGTAGAGGGAAGGATAAAAAACAACGTGGGGAGCTTGCAAAGAAAATTTCTAAAACACAGCTAAATTTGCAAAACTACAGCAACAGTCAAATCTTTATGGAACTTTTGCATGTATAGGATGTATTTTAATAGCAAATTACTCCAGTTGAAAAATTACGCTTAAATTTTTCGCACTTTGATAAAAGTAGAAAGTTGGAAATGTTTCTATACCGTTACATTTGACCATTAACAAGGAAGAGTTTGTTTTTAAAATCTCAGAAAGCGCAGGTTGTTGCGAAGTTATTTTCGGCGAAGTTCAAGTCATGTCGGAAAACTCGAACAACGTTACCACCAAAAAAACTCAAATATTTTTAAGGTCTTTTACATATTTTTCAAAAGGTTTCGCGCAAAGACCGGAACATAATTTGAATATTCACAATTGACACATTCAAAAAGTTCCTTTAGCGTAGCTAATTTTCTAATCAATATTTGAGAAAATCCTGACAATCATTACAATTTAGTAAAGTTTACAAACTTAGCTGTCGAGGCTTTTTTCTAACAAAAAAGACTATTCGCGAAAACTTGTACGCCAGTTCCAATCTAATTTGACAAGAGCCACACTTGCACTGTGACCTTAAAGGAATCTGTCACGTTACGAGAACCCAAGATACACTTTTAAATTTTATGACAATATTCTATAATATATATAAGATATTTTTTCTGCCACTTCAATCTTTCATTTGTACCGAATCGATTTGCAATTTTCTATACAATTACAGGCTTTTCATGCCTTTATTGAATGTGATGACTAAGCTCTGTAATAATTTTTATGGTAAATTGTCACTGGTACTATAGCATAATGAATTCTTCGCCCTTCATTTTCAGTTCAATAGTCCCTTTTTTACCTTTTCTGTTTTGCATCTATTCTTTTACATTTTCCAATTTTCTTGCTCAATCTTTTTGTTACACTTCTTTTGTTTACTTATTTTTGCTCGCTTACCTATACAAAGTTAACGAATCGTTCAGTCGACTTTCTCTCACCCAGCGGGCTGCTAGATGTATAGGGAACGGGACAACCTCCCACGTCAAGTTAAATTCTTGATGAGACGTATTGGAGAGCAGCGCTCCGGGCGTCCACACGCTCTTCCATTTGACGAGCGGCTCAGTAACCTAGCAAATACGCATAAGAAATCGAAACCTGAGTGGGTCCTGAAAAAGTTATAGGTGGGTGGTCAGGATTGATTAATGTGAGGGTTCCTTTGAAATAAAAAATAATAATAAAAAAATAACACATTCTTTTTCTTTTCATGGCGTAGAGAAAAGAGTGGACGCGTTGTGGCACATTCCAATCAAAGGCGCCCTGACTAGAAAAATATAAATCTTTCTGTGCCTTGTGTTTTGTTTTTCAAGGCGCCCACTTGCCTTTTTGGGGTTACAGATATAATAATACCTCGTAATCGTGACTAGGTTGCACTACTACACCACCCTGGAATGCATGAGTCGGAGTTTTGGAATAATCAAGCACATAAGTGTGTGTGCGACCAAACCATTTGATCACACCTTGACTGCCCACCTGCGTTACCAATATAAACGAAGGACTTTTTTTACTTGGAAATTCTTAGAAATGATCACGCTTAACTTGGTCGTCTGCATTTGATGTGTTTTTCCAATGCCAATGGATCAATCTGGCGTCTCCCGCGTTGACAAAACCCGTAGAATTTTTTTCAGCGAATGTTCCTTTTGCATTCCAATGCCATAGCCTTAGCTCAACGGACCATATGACCTAAACGTTCCAGGAAAGAACCAAACAAAAACAATAAAAGTGAAAGTTCTGGTGCGTTATGGGTAAGTGAACCCGCCTGATATACTCTGTAAGCTGACTAAAATTAAAATGCCAGAAATTAAACCCAATTAACGAAGAGATTACAATACACTGCGAAAAAGACCAATAGTTTTTTCCTCGAAATACATAAAAACCCCAGAATTTACAGCCGGTAAACTTTTCTTCAAAGAAAAATATGTAAATGTATTAAACATAATATATTCTAGTAGCTTATGAAGATTATCAAGAAACATGTACAATAACCCATAAGTTTTCGAAAGCTTTCATTTGCACTTGACCGCAGCGGAATGTGTACCGTGAAAGGAAGTTGGTTATACCTTCATGAGATGAATATCAAGCCTAAGGTCGGGAGACGAATGGCCGTTCAAGTAAGCTTGACCTTGTAGACCAACGCACCGACCTTGCTTGTATGAGACGTTGAACTCGAGCAAGAGAAAGTGCGTTTTTACCACCCACTGCTCTTTCCTTACAATTTCAGTTTCCTCTACTGTGTCTTTCTCTATTTTGGTCGTTTTTACGAGCCGAAGTACTTCGCGTTCCATTTGCTCATTCGCTTCACGTTCAATCCAAGCTCGTAAAACCATCGACGGCGACCACGGCACGGCACTGCTTCCAGCCATTTTGTAAGTAAAGTCTCCATCAGTCGCAACGAACTGATAACCCGAGGTCGCGCCATTTAGAAGTGCCCAGGTCCATCTCTGCGTCTGCTGCCTGCAATCAAAACAGGAGGAGGATAATGGGTTTAAGGATCTGGATTATGTAGCCCAAGCAGTGGGTGAAACAAGTATTATCTAGCGAAAGTTCAATGTCACTGAAGTCTAGACTTACGACGGAAGTCCGGTCCATATAAACCATACAACGGAAAGGCAGAATTTTCCTCATTTCTGTAGGATTACACGCAAAATGGATTGGCTGACTAAACTTATAGAGGTATGCAGAGAGAGCGCCACTAGTTAATAGGCTGTGTTGGAACAATAGATTGAAAAGGATGAATTATAAGTGGAATCCAAGGCCGGAAGTTATCACGCTCTGTTTGGCAGTGAAAATATGCTCAAAACCGGTTCAAACGGGGCATATACAAACTACATATGGGTTCATGGACAAAGGCGTCGGTCAAGGTGTTTTCGCCCACCTCTTTCCTCCCTTGGACTAGAGGGTTTCAAAAGTGAACTCAAAAGTTCCATAAAGAAGAGGCTCAGTGCTCTATCTGTATACATCTACGACTAAAATTGCGTTCTCCCATACTTACTTATAACTTTTATATCCCTCTTGACAAAGTGTTTTAGAAAAATCGTTATTTAGCTAGTGACAAGCGACCAACATTAGGTCTTTTCGTAACGCACTGCATTGAGAAACAAAAATATACAGAGAGCAAGTCACAGAAAAGTGATTATGCTTCTTGAGGCTGATTTACCTTCATTACCTGGTGGAGAGAGCTTGAACCCCTTTGCTTACAATGTGAAATTTAAAAGTTAACCTCTGGAGGCCTAATAAAACCTGCGTGACTTGCTCGTATAGATTCTTTTTTCTTCACTACAGTACTACATTGAATTAAATTTGAAGTAATGTGCACGCTGGGCCGTACCCAGGATTTTGGTGTGTGGGGGGAGGAGGGGCCATGTGCAGTTTTTTGGACACTTTGTAGTCGCATATGCTTACCATTACAAAGTTAACGTTTCGGGGGGGGGGGGGGGTAAACCTCTACAACCCCCCATGGATACGGGGGTGCGTGCACAATTGTTAGTCTGAAGATAATCCTCCAACTTAGAGTTTAGATGATTCGAGTCTTTTAAATCGAGTTTTCTCACTGGCTTAGTAAATCATGGTCGGTAGTTTCCATTTCGTAACGTAACTGTCTCAAAGTCCGTCTAAGCTTCACATAAATAGTTGTCAAATTACAAGGAAATATCTTTTACTGCGCAACGTTCATACGAACCAAGTTGCAGTGAAATTTTTTACATAAATTACTGCCCAATTACAATATAATACCTTTGGATTTATACAGCGATGGCATCATAAAGCCAAGCCATGCATTATAATGCTAATTCCCCTAACAAATCTCGGTGAACAGGTGCGCAATTATTTAAAGCCCGCTTGTCATCCAGCCAGAAGAAGAAAGAAGCATTGGGTAAATGCATCTATGTACTTAGTTGAAAGAATTTTACACCATAATTTTGTAAATCACTTTTACAGACAGTTATAAGTTGAGATACCTTTCACTTACCCCTTCTGTTTGGAAACGTTCGGTATGTTGTTCAACAACAAAAGTCCTGAACGAATAACACTGTCGACATTGGTGACATTATTCGCCTGAGGCAAGATAAACATCTCTGAAACCCATCCTCGCGGACAGACGTCTGAAAGAAATCCATTTGCTACCCCGATTAATCCAAACAATCCTAAGGCAAAAAACGCATTAATTGGTAAATTGTACTCGGATTATCTTATTACCGGTTAACAGGGAATACCACTTCATTCGAAAGATAATCTACATTAGCTAGTTTCTTCAATTTGTCCAATTGATCTACACTGAGACAGATGATAACTATCGAACACCTGTGAAAGGAGCGAGAAATTTTATTAATGTGAGGAATTAATCTGACACAACATTTTCCATAAATTCAACGTCTAGCCAATATAGAAGGTAAGTAGAGTAGAACAATATGCGATCAATCCATTTTGAATCATTTCGTTTTGAGAAGACGTCAAATCGTAAACGTGTTTCGAAGTCCACTTTGGCACACGTTACACGTTTCACATTACGTGAACGTGTACTTTGAAGCCAGCAGTCTAACTAGCAGAAAACAGTAACAAAAAGCAGGCGAGACACCGCCATTTGTGTATGCAATAGTGCGCACGCAGGAGACCGCAAAGTATTTGGCAGCCTGGAGAAATGTCATTGTAATGGTAGACATTCATCAAGCAAGGTAAGTTTCGAAAATCTCTGTAAAAGCAAACTATAGCCATAATGCGAGTCACGGACTCCGAATATCCTAAAACTGTAAACGCCCTTGTCAAACTGGAACCTACTGATATCTCAGAGGGAATTATTGAAAATGCGAAGAACGGGAATAAAAAATGTGACTTAGTGACAGAATTTTGTTCAACGACAACGTTTCACGGACTGTCACACATAGTGAATACGGAAACACATCTCTACTTTCGTGTCGGCTGGACACTGGTTTTTGCCTTCTTTGTCTTCGTTTCCGCTTACGCTATGTCTTGGAGTGTGATCAATTTAGCCAGTTATAAATTAACTACCGAGATTTCGGACCGATACGAAGAACCGAGCGAAAACGGCGTAAATTTACCACACATTCATATTTGTGATTCGAGCATTTTTAACGCCACTCGCCTACGAGGTAACAGATTTTATAGCTGGAAATACTTAAAAAAAAAAAAGAAAAAAAAACTTTTGTGAGTAGAGCTCGGATTTAATGACACAATGGCGACATATTTGACGCTAGCGACATCGGACAACTCGGCTACGTACCGTTTTTTGCGTGATCCCAAGAGACAAAAAGACCTGGAGGAAGAATTTGACCGCATATTAGCTAATCGGTCTTTAACTATGGAAGAAGTTGTCGACTACGCTTCTCTCAAGTAAACAAGACCTTCCTACATCAAGAGCACAACATATTTTTAATGCGTATTTATTTTTTGGTAAATTCTCCTTTTTAGGTGTAGAGATATGATCCTAGGTTGCACTTGGGCAGGAAAATGGATACCGGATAGAGAATGCTGTATATTTTTCTTTGGGCGGGAAAGGCCTTATGTCAGTACTTTCGGCAGTTGTATTACTTCACTCAGACGCAACATCACTCAAGAATACGAGTCGAGAGACGCTGGATTTGTTTTATACACTACTCCAAACGCTCAGCATGCCATTAGTCTGTTACTAACTTCCAACTAATACCTAAATTTATTATGGTTAAAAATTTTTCTAGACTTCGACGCTTCGCTCATCAAAGCCGAATACATCTTACAGAAAGGAATCTATTTTGCTGTTTCCAGTCCTTCAAATCACATTGAACATGTTCTTCACAAGGATGGGCGCTTTGCGTGGCCCAATTCCTGGGTTTCAGTTGCAATTACCAAATCAATAGTAAAATTCCTAGTCTGTTGATTCGATTTAATGCCGTAAGTCGTTCTAGTTTGTTTTTACTTTATAATTAGGTAGACAATACTGAACTGAGAGACAACCTACTTGCGCCATATTCCTGTGCTGATACCCGAGATCTGGTTCATCGAAATCTGAAAACTCCCGAATATCGATTATACAGCGAGAATAATTGTCTAAGTGCACTACGCCAGAGTAACTACCTGAGATTTGTTAACTGCACTGCTTTATTTTTACATCATGGAAGTAAGATTATACGTGAACGCAGCTTGCGGTACATTACGGATATATTTCACTCCGCAGAGTCTAAGAATTACTGCCGTCCTGCTCAAATTTTGGGAACAAATCGATCGATTATCCATACCGGCATATCTCGTACACGTAAGAAATTAACAAGTTCATTAAAGTTAACCATAAGTTAATTATATTTATTGCAATATAATTATTATTATATAATTATTATTAATACATTATTTACGATTAAATTATATTTATTAAGGGCTACTACAAGTTTTCTTGGTAACAAGTGGTCTTCCATTCATATTCATAGGACCTGATCCCAAGTGCCCGAAAGAATGTTTAGAAGTCAAATACGAGATTTCGCCTAGCTATACAGAAATTAATAAAGACATTTCCGTGGAAAATTACGACTATCTACACGAATACAAAGCAGTACAAAGAGACCCACTACTTTTGCACTTTTATTACACCACTTTCACCGCTCACGTTCGCACAAGCCACACAGCTACACTCTCCAACTTTGTAGGTAAATTTATATAGTCATTCATAACCACAAGACTCACCCAGTCGCACTTCTCATCAAAATTTTATGTTGATTAACGCAAGGTACCACTGTCAATGAGTAAAAGAAGGACGAGTTAGGTTCTACCTCAATGACTTTTTGATTAGGTGAAGTGGGCGGTAATGTGGGGTTATTTCTTGGCGCTAGTCTAATAACGATCGTGGAACTCGTGGCACTCTGTGTTCGCTGCTGCACGAACTAACCGTGGTGAAAAAATCGCAACAAGAATTCCTTGTCTGAACTCAATCTAGCGCAGTCTGGAAACTTTATGTGAAATTCTCAAACTTTAGGGTTTTCTCTTGAAGAATGCCTGTCTACGTTTCTTGAATGCTCTAAAACACACATGCTTCGTGAACGTAATACACTTTGCAATTCACACTTAAAGACCTCACGGTTTAGATACTTTTTTTCTAAAGAAAGCAATCCATAAATATCATATTTCTACGCAATACTTCACGAAGTAAGCTTCTGAAGAATAAACACGCCAGACATCACATACCCGTATTGAGCAAAATAAGAAAACTACACTACGAGTATGAGTACAAGACACGTGCTAGTACTTATTCCAGGAATGATACTAGAAAAATACGGCACGAACTTAGGTAGCCTACACACTTGTAAAGATATACGAGAGCTTCATTCCGGTGATGCGAGAATAACCGTTGCAGTTTTGTTCCCTGAATACATCATATAAATAACAAAATAGTACAAACCTACAAAAACATTTGTCCACGATCTTACTTCTTGACACATGCAGTGCCATAATGTCATATTAATCACGTTAGTGCTATAATTCTCTGAGCACCTATTTGCTTCACTGCCTGAGTCGCAGACACGCAACGATTTTTGCAATATTACCAGCGTATTAGCTATGGAATACACTAAAAATAAATATAAAAATAAACCTATGCTAGTTAACCCTCCCCCTTCCAAAAATAAAATAATAATAATAATAATAATAATAATAATAATAATAATAATAATAATAATAATAATAATAATAATAAAACGAATCAAAAATTTGTAAAGAATTCAAACTTCATCCACATAAAACAGCATTTCGTCGACACAGAAAGTGATTTCACTTGAAGCCTTTCTCGAACACAAACGTGAAGCACACTAAATTCATGCAAAAAAGCACTAATACATATGAGAATGAGTGTAACACACGATTGTTGCATTCACGGAAAACTAGAAATGTGATATAAAAAAGTTTCCTTAAGTCAACTCGACTAAATTATTCTAATCAAGACGGTAGGCTTACGATATCATAATCTGACGCCCAAGGTGGTTTTTAAACACACTAAAATAAGCGCGGAAAGGGCGTGGCACAGATGGGATGATAGCGAGAACTTGAACATCACGCAGAAGCTACTCGGAATTGAATTAAGGCCCCAGGAGGAATATTAAGCCACCACAAAGCTACACGCCATTACTGAATTCACGAGACACAATTTCTAGCTCTTAAAACAAACACGGCCAACTCTGTTGCCAGTGTGTCAGAGTGAAAATCTCATTCAACAAGTACAGACGCGATTAAACTTCTCAGTTATGGAGAGCCATAATCCAACGTCCATGCTAAAGTCTGCAGCGGAGCAGCTTGTTTTCGCAGCACCCACTTCCGACGATGAAAGTTGCCGTAAAAAGAAATGTCGACACGTGGAACTATTTTGTTCCACGACTACATGTCATGGACTGCCTCACATCGTCAACCGTGACGATCATCTTTACTTCCGAATTGGTTGGGTCTTTGTAGTTACGTTTTTTGTGTTCGTCGCAGGACATTCTGTGTTTTACAGTGTTAAAGATTTGTTTGAGTTTCAACTGACAAGCGAATTCCTTGAAAGGACAGAAGAAGGTATGCTCTTACCTGACATTCACTTATGCGACTCTAGCATCTTCAACGGAACCCGGCTCGCAGGTAATAGCAAAATAAAATTGAGACAAAGAAAATAAAAATATAATGTCAAGCAGGGCCGAACCCTGAACTACCCCTGGGTACGGGGGTGCTGACAAGTACAGCTATAAAAATTATAGTAATACTAAGCTTAAGTTAAATATCCACGGTTAGAATTCCCAAAAAAATGCTACGGTTCAAGTATAACAAGCTACGAACGCTAAAAAATATAGCAATTTCAAGAATAAAGACAAGTACAGTGCCCTCCGCTAAAGTCGAACGGCTCGGAACAGGACTGAAAAATTCGTCTTATGAGGAGTTTTGTCTTATCAGAAGTTGCATTTATGGCAGCTTTATTAGGACAGAAAATAAAACTAAGAAGACAACAAGAGCATTTGTAATTGTCTTACATCGTGAAGTAACATTATATTGATGAACGTTAGTTTTTCCTGAAACAGTTGTCAATTAAGCGCTGTTTTGCGTTCTTGAGATAAATTGAACAGATAAAGTGAATTCAGTAAGACATGAAACTGGTCGTATTGTGTGCCACCATTCGCTTCCAAAAATCTGCGAATCGTGTCCACAGATTCATCGTGCAACTCCAAACTGCTTTGCTACTGAAGCGTTTGTTTGATTGTTTTCAAGTAGATGATACTTCCACTCGCTGAGCAATTGACACGAACTTTTTTACTTATAACATGACGTGTTATAAGTAAAAAAATTTTTTTACTCATCTTTTTCTCACTGATTTCAATTAAATATCGCTAAGGAAGGTCACAGTGGAAAAAACGTGAAAGATGAAAGAGGTCGTGAAAGGTCGTTACGTCGGAATACGGTCAGGTGTTCGTGGAAATTGTCAGCTTTAATTTTCAGGAACTAGCTAGTCTGTTCAGGACATTATCCGAAACTTTGAACCACTGAAAGATACCCAGTGGGCCTGAAATTTTTTGCCAGTAAAGCGACTATTCGACTATTCGTCTTAACCAAACTTCGTTTGCATTGAGTTAAATAGGATTACAACGGGACCCATATATTTTCGTTCGAGTTCCGCGGATTTTCGTCTTATCCGAATTGGACTTAAGTGGAGGGCACTGTAGTTAAAAATGACACGTACAGCGAATGCAGGACATTGTCTATTAACAAAGTACTTCTGAACAGAAATGGGATTCAATGACACAATGGCAACATATCTGACTTTGTCCACTTCGGAAAATGCTTATACCGTAGCTTTGGAGAACGACGTCGCCAGACAAATGGAACTGAAAGAAGAATTTGACAGAATATTGGGTAACTCGTCTTGGACTATGAAAGATGTGATAGACCTCGCAACTATCAAGTAAATATGGTCTATTAGTATTCCTAAACCGTTGCTTCGCATGTTTGTATGCCTTTTGACCCAAAACCGAGACCTTTTCTTTCTTGATCTATTTCTGGGAACTCAACTATGGTTGTGATCTATTTCATTTGCCAACGTTGACGTTTCGTAATCTTTTGCGCCACTATATACGGTAGCCTTTTTTTGCACTCAATCCTTGACAATAACGAATAGTACTACTCGTTTAAATATAAAGTTAACTTCGCGTTTGGGCCTATTTCTCGCCAATTTATTCGTTTAACCCAAATCTAAAACGTGAAAATTGTCCACACTCGAACCCTAGTGTTTAACATCAAGTTATCGCTTTAAACTCTAACAACGAAAGTAGTAAACCCTCGTGTTCTCATAGTTTTCAACGCCTGTACAGTGAAGTTACGATTTATGGGACATCGGTACGACACGCAAGTACCGGAAGCATCGCCTGAGTAAATCAGCAAATTCACCTGTCAGTTAGCTATTCAATATGATAAATATCATGAAACCGAATTGATGGAAATTTCGCAAAATAATGCGGCACATTCTAAGCCGCTTCTATGCACCTTTGTCATAATTTTAGGAATAACGCAATACAGGCTAAGCTGTATTACTGGTAATCCTCCTGAATATTGCTCTTTAAAATACTATTTTAAACAGTATTACTATTTATATTACTACTTAAAACTGTTCAACTATCCCAAAAGATGCGAAGAAATGCTGATTGGTTGCTCATACGATGGAGAGTGGCTTCCGGCTGGAGAATGTTGCGAAAAGTGTTTCGCTCCTCAGGAGTACGTGAGTACGTTTGGAAGCTGCATAACCACGCACGGGAAAGCTCTTCAACAACCTTACACATCCAGAGATGCTGGATTTGTAGTGTACGCGATTCCTAACACACGTCATGTTATAAGTAACTAAAAATATAATCTACATAAAATACCGAATAAAGCTGAAACCATCTAATTGTAACTTCTTCACAGATTTTGATCACACGCTTATCAAACCTGAATATATCATGCAAGAAGGACTTTATTACGCCGTGTCAAGTCCAGCTCTGAATATCGAGTCTGCCTTGCATACCGAAGGCCGTTACGCTATGCCCAATTCTTGGGTTTCTAGTCCCATTACAAAATCAATGGTTAGTTACACCACCTATTTTAGTCAAGAGTTACCTTCTTTCAACCGTTAGGACGCTTGACGTTTACTTAAGGGTACTACAAAGTACTGTGTAGTATTGTATAGTATGTACATGTATTGCACAATGCTGTCATGTACGATATTTCCATTAGAAACCAATTCTGAATCTTGAACGGAAACAACATATATAGCTTATTTGTATTTCAAAACTAGTTTTACTTATTAACGGGTAAATACAATATGTAGTCATTAACTCAAGCGTGACTGATTTTGAGTAAAATTTGACCTTTTCCATTAATTAGGTTGACAACAGCGAAGTGCAAAGTAACTTCCTAGCACCATACACTTGCATAAACTCGGACGATCCTGTTTACAGGGAACAAAAGACTCCAGACTATCTTTACTATAGTGAAATCAATTGTCTCTTTTCTGCCTACCAGAGAAACTATCAGCGTTTGTATAACTGCTCTACCGTTTTCTCCAATTATGGAAGTAATTGTCTTTTCAGCTTTTTGGTAGTATGGTGATAAAACACTCTTCATCTATAGACTCCACGAGTATCTGCGATCCGAGCCAAATTATTGGCGCTGATTTGACGCTTATCTTCGGCGAAGGTAAAAATAACAAACTTTAATAGTGTTCAGCAAATTGAAACATTACGTAAGCGGCAAAAAAACTAAAGAAAATTCTTTCATCTAATATTTGCTCATTATTTCTCTACAGATCCCTCCGTAGCTTGTCCAATAGAATGCATCAAGGAGCATTTCAGCGTAGCTCCCAGTTATGCACAAATCAATAAAGGGATATTATTAAGCAAATACGATAACAGTAAAAACCTGGAAACCGATGCCTTCCCAGTAGTGCTTCATTTCTTTTATACCACTTTCAGTTACCAAGTACGCAAAAGTCACACAACTACTTTGACCAATTTTCTCGGTAAGTAGATAAATCTATTTCCTATTCAATAATTTTTCCTCTCACAAAATAGCCAGAAATTAAAAACTAGCTTTAAAATAAAAAAAAAAATCATTTGTACAGGCGAAGTGGGTGGTAACTTGGGTCTTTGGCTTGGAATCAGCTTTGTAACCATTGTGGAATTCCTCGTTCTCTGCATTCGTTGCTTTGCAGAATAAAGGACGCGGCAATCTTTGACACTTACATTTCTCGGTTTTAATAATTCCTTGTACGCATCATAATTCAATTTACATTTTGTGACACAAGGGATATTTATTTCCATGTATGTTGCGCACTTTTCACTCTTAACTAGTCAAACCGTAAACCTGAAGTTTTGAATATTGGATACTTCCTACAAACGTAAAATGAATAAATAGTGAAACTTTAACATACAGATGTAACATGTGTTCACTGCGAACGATTCAGAGGAATAACCTCAGTTTCAACGAATGCAAGTCTCTAGAACGGGGTCACATTTAAGTTCCAAAACTGACAAGTCAAGTATTCTTTAGGTCAAGTCACTTCTTCCAAATTTTACTACAGTTTATTCGTTTCTGTTCAAATCATTTTAAAAGCTGAATCAAGATCAAACTGAAGTTCATCAATTCAATAATTCAAATGCATTCGAAATAAGTAAAATCCGCTAACATGAGTTATAAATTGCTCAGATTCTGACAGTGGCACTGATATAATTTTATTTCCGCCACAAGAGTCAGATGTCAAAACGCAAAATTTGCTGAAAAATATAAGCCGAAACTAGGCACGCAAAATTCAAATAACCTGTTTTTTTAGGTAATAGTTTACTTCACGTTAGTATGCTCTCATTTTATGCTGGCTTTACGATAAATGTTGAGCCATCATTTTTACGGTACATTTCGGCTATAACTGGCGCCCTTTACCCATTGAATGAATAGGCTATATATTATTCTGGTAATTACGGTGAACATAACGCACAACTGTCAATAAAAGCGACAGCTCCCAATTGGTTCCCACACTCGACAGAGAAGAAACCGACCAAAGAGAAAACTCCGTTGCACTTGACTTCGACTATTCTTCAGATAACACAGCTCGATGTACCAGCGTGAAATATATTACCATGCTATCCTGCGCTACCGTGCGTTAATTAAGCAATATCATAGTATCTATATACGAAAGTCTCTGGTCAACGGATAGGTTCTTCTATGAAAATACAGTAACATGTCAGCAAGACAACGCGGATACATTTTGGCAACGCAGAACAGAACTGAGCGACAAGGGACACCGCGGTACTTTTCCGCCTCAGTTGATCGTAGAGAACTATGGAGAACAACGGTGTTTTGTCGAGTGCGGACGTATATCCTATTTTCTTTCACAAACATTTTTTAAGACAAACTCGAAAAACGCGAAGGCTCAACAACGTGCCTAAACAGCGTCAGTGCGAAAAACTCGTGGAGTTTTGCGAAACAACGAGCTGCCATGGCTTGGGCCATGTAGTGAATCCTAAGGAATATTCGTTCCTCAAGATTGTATGGGTGGTGATTGTGGCAACTTTTTTTGCAATAGCAGCCTATCTGGTCTACTTAAGTATCGCCAATTTGGCTAACCGTACATTAAGCAGTGAAATTTTGACTAGCTTTAAGAACTATGACGGAAAACCAGTGATTCTCCCGGACATTCATATATGTGATGCAAGCATTTTCAACGGAACCCTACTAGAAGGTAATTGAACTTTTACATGATAATAATTTAAACCTAAACTGAAATTTTGAATCGGACACTTCCTATGCTTTTCGTTTGGAATTTTCAAAGTCATGAAACGAAAAGAATAAGTTCGAATAATTCGAGAATTTCATTTTTCTAATTTTTATTATTGAATTTTATGCTAGCTATGGGGTTCAATGGTACCGTGGCGACGTACTTGACCTTAGCTACTTCAGATAATGCTCCCAATGGTATTTTTAAAAACGACACCACGGCTAGTGCAGCTTTAAAAGCCGAATTTGATCGTATTCTGGCTAACGGATCCTGGACAATGACAGATGTGGTTAAACTCGCAGCGATTCAGTAAGGCACTACGAAAAATGAAACAATTTACTGTGGACTTGCCGATTCGATGATGTTAACAACAGAAAAGACAAAAAAGCATCAAAGAACATAAGAAAGCAAACCTAATTGATACACTCTCGCTTTGCAGGTTCATGTATAGGATTAATTTTAATAAAAAATCATCAATGTACGAGTGTCCACTGTGCGAATATTCATCAGAATGCTCCCACAATGGACTTTTCTCGAAAAGCTAACAAGTTTCAACAATCTGCTCTTCAAATATGTTCTTCACACAAGTGTTGGTCAATTCTGAATATGGTTGCATGTGTACTTTGTACAACGCCTGACAAAGTACAATCCTCGTAAAAAAATTCGATCCAAACAAATCGACCTTTCGTTTTAACTACGCTGTAGTTACGTTGCGTTGTCCTTCCACGCCATCTCCTCGCGACTTTTTTGGATCGACATTTTTTCGCCTACTATACAACTAGGTCTATCTAAATTTCTATAACTTTTGTTCTAGTGTAACGCAAATTTAAAAAGAAGGCTGGCATAAAGATCTCATTCTAAAGAAGAGTAAAATTCTAAAGAAAGATCTCATAAATAAAGAAGAATACGGAATCATTAGTTAACCCTGAAGAAATATCAGAAATATATAAAAAAATTATTTTAAACTTACACTTTTAAAGGATATTTCTTCAATATAAGATAAAATTTCATTGCTTAAACAAGAGACGCTGTATCTTGGTGTAATGCACGAAATTCTTTCAGCCACTGACGTGAACCGATTAGCGCATTCTGGGAGTTTTGTTGTCACCACAACTCTCGCACTTCAATGTTCTCGAGGAGATGAATTCTTCTATCATTTACTAGGTGCAAAGATATGCTGCTTGGATGCACCAAGTTAGGCCAATGGTACCCGCGCGAAAAATGTTGCGAACTATTTTTCAACCCGAAACCCTTCGTGAACATCTTTGGTAGTTGCATTACTACACACGGGAGAAGTAACTCGCAACCGTACGAATCAAGGGATGCCGGCTTTGTGGTGTATGCTTCACCGAATAGCCAGCATATCATAAGTAGGTTACCAATATGTACTCGTCCGGTACATGTACGTGCACCACACTGTAACGAAACAGTAGAACCTTAAAACTTGCTATTTCGTATGGTAGACCTTCGGTTCTACAGACAACTGGTCGAATATAGTACAGACAGGCACGCTCTTATGCTGTTGCTCTGAAATGAAGCTACAGTTTCCATAAAAAACGGATTTGCGAAAACATGACATAAAACTGAAGGCTAATTCTAACTAGATCGAACTAATAATACAAAAGAGTACACTACATTTCCCTTAACGTTAAACTACGGCACCTCAAACTGAGGTTCTACTGTACTTCACGTCACATACTTCATTTGCTCACTCCTGTTTTGTACAACGCGGGTTAAAAATGTACTCATACGATTTGACACAGGTTTTGACAACACACTGATCAAAGCAGAATACATCTTGCAACAGGGGATGTACTACGCCGTATCAAGTCCGTTAGTTCATATTGAGACAGTTTTGCACACCAGTGGGCGCTTTGCATTACCAAATGCATGGGTATCGGTTCCTATAACTAAATCGATGGTAAATATTACTTCTCCAAGCTTGCCAGTGTCTAAGGCTGAGTTCTCACTGCCATCCTAACACGTTTTCTGAGCAAATCATAACAGGTTACATGTTACTTTCGCTTGTTTATGCGTTCTTGTGATATTTAAAGTTGCAAACACTGTACAAATTACTATGGTCGAAACTAGCACCATAATCTGCAATAATTTGTTCCATAACACACGTTAATGTGGTAGTGGAAACGCAGCCTAACTGAAGTTTATTCTTAGTTTTATTTTTGTGACACCTTAGTTTCCGTCAAAAAGTCAGTTAGCTGTGTCAAACAATAATCTTTAATTACAGGTGGACAATAGTGAACTGAAAGATAACTTCTTGGCGCCATATTACTGTGTGGACAGTACTGATCCTGAAATCAGGAGAGCAAAAACACCTCAGTATGACTACTACAGTGAAGCAAACTGTATGAACTCTATTTACCAGAAGAATTTTCAACACTTCTTCAACTGTTCCGCAATTTTCCTTCATCACGCAAGTACGTCAATTCTATAGTTTCTACTAACAAAATATACAAAACTGATGAATGACAAATGCACGCCACACAAAAACCTGCAACAACTACTTTCAGCTCTCTAATTGGACAAAACGTTGCAAAAACAAAAATGAAAACGCTGCAAAAATTACATTGAATTATGTAACATTTTAAATTTCCCTAACCTACCAATAGGAAGACCAAATAAAAAAAATTACTGTAACTCATTTCTAGATTCAACAAATTTCTGCGATCCTAGCGTTTTAGTTGGATTAGATTGGGATTCGACCATCGAGACAGGAGTTCCACAAGAAAGTAAGAGCTGAATGTGTTGGTGTGAATTTTTTTAACTTCTCAAATGTTTCTAGGGCCCAGCGATATTTGCCCTATTGAGTGCGTCACCGAAACCTATGACATTGCACCGAGTTACGCTCATATTAACGTTGACGTACTCATTAATAAATATCATCTTCGAGGTTTAGCAAATTCAACTCAGAATTTGGTAGTCCTTCATTTTTTCTACTCGTCTTTTACTTATCAAGTGCGCATAAGTCACACTAATACAATCCTCAAATGGCTGGGTAGGAGAATATCGGACAATTTTAATTAATAAATGAACGAAACTTTATAAGCTACAAGAAACTGTTGTCTTTAGGTGAATTAGGTGGTAATATGGGATTATTCCTGGGTGCTAGCCTTATTACAATTGCTGAAGTTATCGCGCTGTGTTTCCGCTGCTGTTTCCGGTCTAATTCCTAACGAAAGGAGTACAGTATTTCTGTCTTGACATCACCACTTGCTCACGCATTTCTATGTAAAATCGTTTTAGATGAAAAAAAAATTCCAGCCATCTTCTATTCTACAGCGCTATCTCGCACTATCAATACGATTCATAATACGGAAGTCTGATTTTTATGCGAACTAAATTCAAGAAAAGTTTTCGATGTACATTAAATTGTACAATACAAAAGCAAACGGAATTCATTAATATCGTTAAACTGTGTGTGAAAATATCGTTAAACTGTTAAACTGTATATCCGCGTGGAATTATAGCCCCTAACAATTAAGACGTGCATTCATTACCTCTGTTCAAAGTGATGCTTGCTGTCAAATTTGACAAAAGTGCAAGGGACAGGTTAGCCCGAGATGATCAAGTTATGAAAAGTCTGTAGCGCTAACGTCACGTTTTCGTTTCTTACACTCCGTTGCCTTGAAAGTTTTTCTTACGAAGCCCCTTTTAAAGGTATCAAATAACCTATACAAAAATACAATGCGACAGAACAAAATGTAGTACAGTTATCGACGTTATAAGCGTTCAAACGCAGTACGATCTTAGCACGAACTGAGACTCAAACCTTCGCAGCCTTCTATTTCAAATTCGCTACCAACAAACAAGCACATGACATCTGGTAGCTCCTTCTAAAACCCGCCAGAGTCTGTTTACCGCCAAGTGTTCAAGAACGCAAATAGTTTGCCGTAGCCTTATTAGCTTCATGCAAACTGACAGAAGGGAAAGTTTTTCTATACTATTTATGAATAACAGCGATTACACGCAAGTGGTCTTAGTCCTTGAAGGCTCAATTACCAACTTAGTAAAAGATTATATGTGTACGTTATATGCATGAAAATGGTTGCGATTAGTTTGTAAAGTATTCATGTTATAGCCAACCAATCAAAGATATATACAAAACAATACTCACACTGTTCTGGGCTGCGATGACCAAGATATTTTCACGCGTTACGCGTTAATTCACGTACACTTCAATACGCCATTTCAGCCTTAGCGGAATACTTGGTTGTGACTAACGATTCGCTTTGTTTTTCTAGAAGCTAACACGCGAGTTCCACTCTTCCCAAGGACGGTACCATTCTTAATTTTCGAATTTAATTCGAATATAATCTCAAGTCTATAAAACCGTGTTTCCTGTCACATTGCTTTTTGAGCATGATAGTAACTCATTTTCCACTTTTTTTGTTACTTCGTGTCTTGTTAAATCGTTATTTAAGGGATAAAAACTGACATGTAATTCCAAGTTGTCGGTCGGATACCGTCAAACGGGGTAATTTCGAACGAAAAAGGGCCCTTTTATCTTGTACATTTTGGCCAATTTTTGAGAAAATAAACAAGAGGTTTTGGCTTTGTAGCTTGTTGTGCAAAATAAGACAAACCTTTCACTTTCGATGCCACAGTAAAATTCCTGGAATATTGTATTTTCATAATTGGTTTTCAAAGTTTTCGTCATTTTTCTATTTATGTTCATTGAGTGTAAAAAAAATGTTTTGAGCAGAAATGCATCTTATTAACGCACGAACTGTACATGTATGTGTTTGCTACATGTATGTGTATATGCTGTGTTTTATTAAAATGTAAGATACTAGACGTTGTACACGAAAGCAAAGCATGAATACGCGAAGCTTCATTTTCAGAACAACTAGATAAGAAGTAGAGAAACAAATGATACATTAAGTAAATCTGCACGATACACCAACCCTACGGGGCAATGCCCCCCGGTGAGCACCTGACCCTGAGAAAGTTCACATTTTATTGAAGCGTAACCTTGCATTCTTTCTAGCTTCTTAGAAATATTTGTTCCGACCTTGTGCTTCTGTAACCTCTAATTTGCATTGCTCTCAGCCCCTTGGTTACCTCACCTAAGGTAGCAAAAATCCTTTTTGATTTTTGCATGTAGCAAGGATTACCTCCACTAAGCCTATCGTCACCTGAAGTTATTAAAATAGATCTTCTAATTCTCTTCAGTTGCTTCGCAGGAAGCAAACTATAAGGAGTATAGTTTCGTCCCTGCAAATATCTCTGGAAAAGGTAAACATTAATATGATGGATTAGTATTGTAACAGAATTTAAGTGTCAACAGTGTTATAAGTATTTCTTGCTGTACTAACTGGTATTTTAAAAAGGAGAAATGGCAAACTGGACGGAGATAGAGGCGTGCGATGCTTTACCAGCCCAGGAGCCAATGACTGGTTCGGAGCTATGGAGCGCACTGTCGCTTTACGTGCGTTCGTATTTCTACTTGGTCAAACCATCAGAATATACGTACGAGCATCCTGAACAAGTTCCGAACCTTCAGTCTCGCGTAATATTGCAAGCTTGGCTATAAAAACTCCACATCTATGATATTAAACTGTGTTTTGTTGCAGTTTCCTTTTTTCGCATTCATGGTTTTCGCTGAATGGTTCGTCCTGTGGCTTAAAAATAAACCACTACCTCCACTGTCAGATTCTTCAGCTTCCGTTGCCCTAGGTATGATTCATGAACTAATTCGGTAAGCAGCGAGAAACGACAATTAATATTTTTCTCTTCAAGAATGCCTGCTTATTTTGTTTTGTGTGCTTTTAGTCTTATGGTAAGGGGAGTTGAGTACGTTGGGTACGTGTATGTTTACACAAATTTTCGACTCGTCACTTTGCCTTGGGATTCGACTATTACCTGGTGCGCTGCAGCCATTTTTGTCGATTTGGCTTACTACTGGGGCCACCGAGCTGCGCATGGTGAAGATTACCATAAAAAAAAATCTTTCTCAATAAAAACTGTCATTTTCTCTAGAGATTAACTTCTTTTGGGCTCACCATCAGGCACACCATAGTTCCGAGTACTTCACCCTCGTCTCGGCTCTCCGCCTGGGAACCTTCAACAATTGGATTTACATGGTACGTTCGTGAATGTCGAACTTTAAACCTTTACGTCATCTACTCAATGAGTTGAATTTGTTCAAATTTCTTTTCTAATCTAACGTTGCCAATAAACTTAGAATATTTATTCACAACCTGATGCGAATCAGGTTGTGAATCGATCCAACATTTATATTGTATTTTTAGTTGTATTTATTTAGGTACATGCAA
Organism: Triops longicaudatus; assembly: GCA_022885665.1. Lineage (NCBI taxonomy): Eukaryota > Metazoa > Arthropoda > Branchiopoda > Notostraca > Triopsidae > Triops > Triops longicaudatus. Next base: position 709,079 of record JAGQDJ010000202.1, on the reverse strand, counting down.
TTGACTATTTCAATAGGTGAATGCTTTCTTTTGGAATTAAATTGTCCCGTAAAACGATGGAAACCTGACATATTTTTATAAAAATTGCTTCTTTTCCCCATCCAGATGTTTTACATGCCACTGGCGTTTTTTATACCTCCTGGACTGGTCATCCTTCACGTGCAGTTAAATCTTTTATTCCAATTTTGGGTGCATACAGAAATTATAGAAAGTTTGGGACCATTGGAGTATATTTTCAATTCTCCAAGCCATCACCGAGTTCATCATGGTAATATTCCACACACGGCTTTTTTTTAAAAAAAAAAAAAAAAAAAAAAAAAAAAAAAAAAACTTTATTTCAAATCAATTTTTATAATAGCAATATTTTAAACCTTTTTAAAAGGAAGCAACGATTACTGCCTTGACAAGAATTACGGATCTTTTCTTATCATATGGGATCGTATGTTTGGTACATTTGCCGCTGAGAGAAAAGATGAACCAATTGTGTACGGATTGGTTGAACAAGTGCAGTCTGTTAACCCCGTCTACCTTGAAGTAAAGTTACAAATTAATTCAAGTTACGGATTATTATATGTCATTTTTTTCCCAGCTATTTTACTTCGAAAAGGTTTACGAGAAATTCTTTGCAGTACATGGATGGAAAAATAAAGTGAAAGCTATCATGTGTGGTCCCGCCTGGGAACCGGGCAGTCCCAGACTAGGGTGGCCTGATAAACTTCCTGGGGTAAGTTTTTAAATTGCAACTATACTTTAATATTTTCTGTTTTATAACTTAATAAAATACAACAGGTTAAACCAAGAAAGAAGTGGTACGTGCCAGTGAAGACTTATTTAGCTCTTTACTTTTGGCCACATTTCTCAATTGTAGCTATTTGTTACATGGCACTGATCACAATGGCGGAAGTAATATCCCAAGTATTTTTATGCATTTTCGATAAACTTTCAATTTTTCAACTTTTTATAGGGATGGCCATTAACTATGGTGTGGCTTCATTGCATTTTCATCATTCTCGCATGTACTTGCTTCGCGTTTTTGTTCGAAGAGAAATCCTACGGACCAGCTATCGAATCCATACGCTGCCTTGTGATCTGCGCCCTTATGAGCAACTACGGATTTCCCCTGATGGAAGTTTTCAACACATTTTCAAATGTTGTTTTCGTGAGGCCGGATATTCAAGCGATGATTTTGCTAGCACTGAAGGGCTTTTTTGCGTCATCCGCAATACTTTGGGGTACGATAGCGGTGTTCAAAAGTGGTACGTTGCCAGACTACAAGGAACTGGACTTGTGGATGTAAACATTCATTTCCGTTACTTACGCGAATTTCATTTTTGCATTGAACAGTATTTCAATACTTTGTGATTGGTATAGCGTATACGACGAGTATTTTTATCACAAGAAATTACGGATAGAAAAACCTGTCTTAATTTGATTTGAGAATTTTAAGAGTGTAAATGTGATGAAAGAAGTATTAAAAATCTCCTGCTCCACTTATAATTACCACTTTAGTAGTTCTAAGGAATTCGTTGCATTTTGTTTTTCCGCTTAAAGTAATAAATACAAAAGTTCAAAGTCTTTTGTTTGGTTTGTCCGTTTTAACACCACATTGCTGCTTACACTTCCATTAGTGTGCAGTAATGTTAAGGAAATAGTCGGACTTGAAAGAGTCTGCAGCTCGAGAGTGAAATTTTACGAGTACTTTTTCGCCCTTTTGGCAGACGTTTTGACCAGATTTCGCTCAACTTTGCATGGAGGGGTCGAGAAAGGAGGTTGATTAACTACACCGAAACAACTGTGTTTATCTCCAGACCCTTGCCAGTTTTTACAACATATGAGGAGATGCCTTAGCACTCTCTTGACGGCCATCCTTGGCTCTCTTACAAGCACTTTACAGAGCGCATATCTGCCTATGACCCGCTGCCAGCCATTTCCATTTCAGGGGTTAACTTGGAGGGTTCGTACGGTCTTATTGCCCTGTACTGGTACTTCAACTTTCCAGTACGAATCCTATTCACCCTCCTTCCCAATATCACTTTGAAAGGATTGAGACGAAAGAAACTAACTTCGTTACAGAAAGAAATCTAGGAAAGAACTCTGACGGAAGGAATTTCTGCCGGATTTTTGAATCTGAAAGTGTATCAAGGGTTGAAATATCGCATGAAGATCTACAAACGACTAAACGCCCTCGGAAAAGAGTCCACACAGCAAGGCAAGGCTTTTGCAGAAATTTTAGCAATCCCGAGAAATCTGCAGAAGTTAAATATATTTTGTTAGAAAAATGAGCACCGAAATGACATTCATTTTGCATGTTGTAGTGGAATTTGTGTCAAACTTCTATTAAGTAAAAAAGGATTCCTGTGTCAGTTCTATATTATAAGAACAAAAAAATCAACAGAGTCACTTTGTGCTCTGTATCTGTGGTAGAGTTCTTCTTACAGAATGATCAAAGGCGCTGAAAATTTGCTATGCATACATGCTATATTAGTCCCTTTTTCTCACTTCTATGAAAAAATTTTATGGTGAAAATAACCTGAACGACTTTTATCAATAATCCAGTTTCTGACCCCTGACATGCGATAACAGACTTACTTTGATGCACATTTTTATCACAACAAGAAATAGACAAGCCAAACCTGTGAAGGTCGGCAATTTTTTATAATAGGCACAGGGAAGCAATTCAGTTAACTTTAAGTTTAAGGAACATTAATTTAACGAGGTTTGAAATGCAAGTGAAATTCTTGCAGTGTACTTCTGTTTCCACAGTGGGTACTAAACTATTACATAACATACCTAGATATCGGTGTACTTGAGTCAGACTTTCGCAAAGCGATGTATTATTTCTACTAGTGTTAATGCGGGAATACGTTCAGGGGTACATAACAATGGATCAAAAATTGTTCATACATCGCGATAATGGCATATCCTAGGAATAGTTAGCTGTATTTTATTTTTCGCTTCGGCCTTTGCGCAGCATTATAAATGAAAATTTATATTATTTTTATTTTTTATTTATTTATTTATTTATTTTTTTTGCAATGAAACGTATTGCTATTAACAGCAGGTTTCACGATAAAAAGAACACCCATGAGTAATTGCTGCCTTTTCTTCCACTTAGGCACTTCATAAATAACCAGACAAAGAATTCCTTCGTTAAGGAAATACTATTTCTTTCGTTCTCTTTTTTTTTCTTTTTTTTTTTGTTTTGTTTTTGAAGAAATAGTCCTAACTTGCATTATCCGAGATTGGGCGTTATCCTCCGTCAGAAGCTTATGTAGAGTGTCTTCAATAAAAGGGACAATGCCTCAGAGGGAAGGGAGATATGTTGTTATGTGTGTAAATACATGTCCCGATCCTAGTTGAATAATGATCCCGAAGCTGAGTCTGACACAGAAAAGACCCGTGATCCAGTATTGCTGCAAGGTACAGCTTCCCAATACTAATTGATTTCCCAAAGGCTGACAGAAAGTTGACTGCCCCGAACGAAAAACTTTTCGTCGAGGAATTTCTTTCTTTGTTTTCTACCCATTAGCAAACAGCTAACCGAAATGAATGGCGGCCCGTTTTCGGCGGTGTGAAGATAACTTACTACTATTTGGTGATCAATTCTTCTGTTAGCTTTCTTGCTTTTCGAGACTTACCAACAGTTTTATTGCGCATGGCTTCAGCTCACTCTTTTGTGTGGACAACACCGAGTTCTCTTGAACAGTCTTCAGCTTTCAGTTGGAAAGCCGGATCCAAAGTCGTGAGAAAATTAATATACTTCATCCAAGTTGAAGTTTCCGGTTCTTGCACTTAGAAATTTCTCCAGACAAATTGGATAAGAAATTAATTCAATGTAGTGTAAAGTTTCTGAACGAAATTAAGCAGCAAAAATTGTGATTTTAAAGTTATGGAATCTTCCCTATGGAATTTCTTTAGTAAGTTTTTGCCTTATTTTGAAAATAGTTTTCTTTTTACAAAAGCAGAAAGGTCCGATTTTTTGTCTCAAAACTTTAGCAATTTGGCAAGTATTACTACCATTTCGAAGTGTTTTTCTTTTCACCAATTACGATCTGAAGCTGTTAGAGTGAAAGCGAAAGAAATAAAGAATTTTGACAGCAAGAAATAACATAAAAGTGTACGAATCGACACTTAAAATCGATTTGCTCGTTAGGGAAGTTACAAAGTTAGTTGCTTTTAGGTCTGAGTTGCCTTTTTCTGTCAGAAAAAGCATTGAACAAATGTCCGTGAGCAGAAATAAGAAGAAATCTTTTCCACACACCCAAATTGCCATGTGGGGAGACATTTCTTCCGAGTTATTGTCGGCTCCTTGCCGAGTTAACAGTTTAGTTTTGTTGTCCTCGTGAGAATCTTTCTGCTTTTTCGCTTTTTATCTCTTAAAGCATGTCTATCGTACCAATATTCTTGCATATAGAGTTCTTGTCAAAATTTAGGGCACTTTCTACTCTTATTTTCGTCACCAGCAATTTCTTGTGTTTAATATATGCAAATTCGCTTAACAGCTACAATTTCCCTCCCTTTCTTTGCGCATTGGTTACTGTTTTATGCGATTTTTTCTGCAGAAGAACATAAGTTTTCATCCATTTGGAAGTTTAAGGGAAGCATTTTTCTTCGGCGACACTTTTAGCGGACAATTGTACCCATTTGTAAAATTGTTTTGCCTTTTTTCGTTAGACTACTTTTTCTCTTAGTTAGCTTGGGCTGTTTTGAAGCTTTGTCATTTATAAACGACGAAACGGAACTTAGATTACACATTTGGCTTCAGCTATATTACCTGAAAGCCTAGCGTCAAGTTTGCGCAGAAAAAAAAAGCAATCTCGAGGCTTTGGCTTAATCCCCCTTTCCTCGTTTACACTTCCTTAATATTTCATACCGTTTTTAATATAGGCTGCCCATCCCTTTGCGTAGACTAGGCAAAAAAGCAGAAATATACCATGCAGTTTCGTCAAGCCGTTGGTGTTAAAAACATTCGTGGACACAAGCGCTTCGAAATAGATTCCAACAGTTTATAGTCGGTGAAAACGAAATATTGGCGTTTACACAACCCTTGAATGGCTTAGGCAAGTGCGTGTTCACTTCGAAGTCATGTTTTCTCCTGTGTTCTTATGAAATATGTTTTCGTGGTAGAATGATAACTGACGCAAGGGAACAATGAATTCCGTAGCGCGGGAAAAAATTAGTAAGGTGGGATGGATAACTCAGAAAGTTTCACACGTTTTCTGGAATGAAATGACAGGTCTTATATTATATATACATATAGGTGTGTGCAGGGAATGCATATCCGTATAATGAAAGAATAATGCCTACCGAATTTTGAGGAGTATCCGCAAGGTCATTGTCGGTAGGTATGGAGAGTGCTGGGTTTCCGTACCATTTGAAAAAAGCAATATAGGCCTATTGCTGTTTATCACAAACGTCACGCAACGTCAGTTAGAACGTACATTGAAGAAAAGTCTTACAGCGAGTTGGAGCGAATGACCCAATCATAATGGGCAAACTTTTTATTTGACAGCTTTATAAGGTCATAACGCATCCAAACGGCAAAACACAATTATCGCGATAAGAAAATGTGTGATTAAAAAAAAGACTTTCACCTAAACATCCTGTGAATTTCAATCCAAATAGCTAAAGAGAAAAGAGTTTAATATGGACATTGAAAACTAGATCAATTGTGTTATAAACAGGTGTATTGTGCGATTAAGTTAGACTAGAAATTCAGCGGTCACAAAACATTAACAGTTTGACCTAAACTTTAAAAAATCTTTTGACTTGCTAGTTTGACCATTTTTATTTTAAAAAGATCCGTCCTTGTTCATTAGTCAGAGATTGGCACACTAGAGGCAATTTGACACGGTGGCACGATGGGTGTCACAGTTTCATAGTTATTAAACGGTAGCTTCTAAGCTATAACGAGTACATAAATGCTAGTTAGTAGACTCCAGTGTACTGTTTCCAGGATATTATTAAGTAAAGCAGACAAATAGCAGCTTCGTAAAAGAAGGCTAAAACTGGGGAGATAAATAGGAACTTGGATCAAACGAAGTTATTTTTCCGTTTTGAATTAAAGGCAACTTCTCAAAGGACAAAATGACTGAAAGTTACCATTCCAGCTAGAGGTTTTTCAGATAAGGATTTTTCTTTGATTCTTTTACACGAGGTGGGAGGGATCAGGCTTTCCAAAGTTCCAATAACTTTTATAAAGGAAGAAAGAGGTTTTTCTGTTGTTTTCAGAACATTTTGGGTCAATGGTTGGTGTAATCAGCATTACGTGCGAACGTATGCAACACAACAGTCTCTCCAACATCTTAGTGTTAATCTCGTTGAATTGCAGCACTGCGTTAAGCCTCCAATGAAAAAATTGGAAAAGAGTTTAAAAATAGCAATAGCAGCACTACGTTATTTATTTCCTTTCCAAAAGTTCTTGTACCAAATGTTCTCGCTCCAGTTACTTTTCCACTTCTTAAAAGCTTAGGGGGCAATTCATCTTCTAGGGTTCAACTTATCTATTTTTTCTCCGTAGGACGAAAACTTGTATGCTGCTAAAACCTGGTCCCTATCTAGTGAAAAGTTAAGGAACGATATGACGTTTATCAATGTTTGGTTTAGCTCTTCTTTTTTCTCGCGTTAGCCTCTTTCCGCTTCCAATAATACCTGATTCCATCTCCACCCGATGACATCTTTACACTTGGCTGACTCCATCTGACTCGCATTTCCAAATAGCTTTCATCAGAAAAACCAGAAGGGTGGAGAATAATACTCTTGGGCTTGCTTGCACTTGTCTAACCCGAATTTCCGCCACTTTTGCCCAATCAGTAGGGGGTTGGAGATCAACGGGTTGTGTAGGGAACAGGAATATTGCTTCTTTGGCAGCTTTTCCAATTGCTAAGCGTTCAAGGGTTAAGGAAAACCATTTCAGGAAGAACGTGGCTGATCAACCTAGAATACGCGTTATTGCATTTATCAGAAAAAAAAAGTGTTCAACAGTTAAATCGACATGCCTTTTTTTCTCTATCTTTCGTTCTAATTCTCCTTGCTTTGAATGTCCCCACACCCCTTTTCGCATTTGGGATGTTCGGACTCGTTAGCTTGCTTTCTTAATTGAACTAGCTCTGACAAGTCAAAGTTAACAACCGGAAAAGGAGGATTAATCATTTTCTCACCCCTTTTATGGAATGCTTTATATTCTTTCCAAGCCACTCGTTGGCCTCTGACCTCGCTTTCCAAATTAACAGAGATAATTTCGTTGGTTACGGTCGGGGCTTACTGGTGTATTCAACCCAAATATGCATCCTTAACATATTATTACTTTTCTTGGATTAATGTCGACATTGCTGAGTGAATTCGCCCGTCAAGCAGTGACAACATAAGGGTGTGGAGCTTGTAATGTAAGCACGATAATAGATTATTTCCTTCTTTCGGAAATGGCACAATACCAGTGTTATTACTTCCGACCACTTACATTTCCTTTCTCTTTTTTCTTATCTTTACCGTTTTGTTTGATGTATCGGTGGTAATAAAGAAGAAAAAGAAATACTGGCGGATCCTCTGGAGGCGTTGTGTGCGTCTCGTAATTTTGTTTGGAAGTCGGATCGGTAGTCTAAGTAGGCTAAAATTTGGCTAGAATCCTAAAGAAGCAGAATCAATGAAACGAAGCTTTCGAAGATTAAGTTAGGCAAAAGTGGGGCGCGTCTAGCATGGAAATTCTCTTATTGGGCTTTTGCCTGGAGGGCTAACTTCCTTCTCCTTGTTTTCGTAACGGGTCTGGGAAACGCGAAACAATACTAACCCTCACAAAGCTAGGAATAATATTTCTTTCTTTCGGCTACCCGTTTTAATCCTTTTCACCCTTCTTTCACCCCCCTTCGTTTCTCCAGGTTTATGGATCTTTGTTGCCATCGCCAGAGCTGACGAACAGAGATTGCTGAGCTATTTGCTAAACTCTTATGATGTGGGAGCCAGGCCTGCTCTGAATGCGTCCCAGCCGCTCAAAGTTAGTTTTGGGATGTCCCTTCACCTCATAGTAGACGTGGTAAGTCACCGAAATGACTGTAAATAAAAACAGGAGCCTAAAAAAAAGGAAAACATCAAGAGGGAGAGAAAAAAACATGATTCTATTTCGCCCCGTTTTATTAGGATGAGCGGAATCAGATCCTCACGACCAACTGCTGGCTTACCCAAAAATGGCACGATGCTCATTTACAGTGGAATGCATCTGACTTTAGTGGTATCCGCGTAATTCGTATCCCATACCAGCGAGTATGGCGCCCAGATGTGATACTATACAACAAGTAAAGACACTGGACGAAATTTCAACGTTGCATTACTCTTTAAATCTTCTTTCTGTTTCTTGGTTTTCATATATTTATTCATTCATCTATTTATGCTATTATTGTTCTATATATTTTTTTCAGTGCAGACGCACAGTACAGCTCGTCGATGATAAACACGAACGTGATCGTGGACCACACAGGAGAAATCGTGTGGTTATCGCACGGCATTTTTCGCTCGTCGTGCGACATTAACACAGAGCATTTTCCGTTTGATGTGCAAGAATGCCACATGAAATGGGCGTCGTGGACTTACGACGGCTTCCAATTAGATCTGATGGCCGAGACAACAATCGGCGATACTTCCAATTATCAAGCTAACGGAGAATTTGATTTAATCAGTTTCCAAGCCGAACGTAACGAGAAATTCTACTCGTGTTGTCCCGGGGAACCGTACCCGGATATTACGTACGTCATCAAATTGAGGAGAAGACCCCTGTTTTACGTCTTTAACTTGATTCTACCCTGCATCCTCATCAACTCTATTGGTAAATTAGAAGGCATTAATATTTCCATCTGTTTACATTATTAGGTTGACTGATAAGGTCTGGCATATGCGTTCATTACTTTGCTTGATAGCGTTATACCAGAACTTACTTAATGACTTATTAATGGGGAAATTACTAGATGTGACTAATCTTGTGATACTATTCCACAGCGTTATTGGTGTTTTATGTACCACCGGAATCTGGAGAGAAAGTAACGCTGGGAATATCTTCCTTGCTTTCAATGACTGTCTTCCTAATGACTATACGAGAAAGCTTACCTCCGACGGAGAAAACGCCCTTGATAAGTAAATAAACGCACTAAACGATTGTTCGTCCCTTAGGTCCTTTCTTAAAGTTTTCCTCTTTTATACGTCTTTGTTGTATGGCTACGAATTTTATAAGTCTTTTCCTAATTCTTCTTTTATGTGTTTGATTAAAGGTTTGTATTATGGTGTGAGCATCTGCTTGGTGTCGTTCGCTTCAGGCATGTCGGTGGTGACGCTGAATTTGCATCATCGAGGACTACGAGGAGTACCGGTACCTTATATGGTGCGGAAGATCGTGTTAGGCCCGTTGGCTCGCGTCGTCTTTGTTCATTTCCATAGCAAAGTGGCGTCATCATCGTGTTCGGCTGACGCTTTAGAACAACGCCGAGAGCGGAAAAACGATGATTCGACTTCAACAGACAATTGGGCCCAGTCTGTGCACGGTATTGGCTGTGTCAAATGTACCGGACATCGTTTACGACAAAAATTGCAGGTTTGCTGTAAAACAGATCTTGTTTTCTACTGCGCGGAATTCCTTGTGATAGACTCGTTAAACTCGCTAACCCTTGTCGGACAGAAAAAGGACCATAATTTTCGACCTTTCTCATCGTCTGCCTAATACTATTTACTTTCCTTTTTTTCTCTCTTTAAACTTTAAACAGGATTTAGAGCCACAGGCTGGTGTTTACTTGGATCCACATTGCTCTGAGAAATTCTTCTATACACAGTGTGATGGTGAAAGACAGCCGCCTTCTCCAAGTTTTTTCCCTAGGCGGAATAAGCCTGATATGGGTAACGTTGAATAAGTTATTGAAGACGCATTACAAACTTTGTTGACTTTTTTTTTTACGTAGGTGACTCCAGTTATGAAGCGTCAGTGGGAAGAGTTTTAGCCCGAGTCTCTTCTTGGTTGGATTACAATGAATCTCGACTGGAAGCTCAGGATAAAAGGGAAGCTTTAGAATTGGAATGGAAGCAAGTGGCATTGGTGTGCGATCGAAGTTTATTGGCCTTGTTCTTAGTTCTCACGGTTTTGGCAACTTGTTTGATTTTGTTTTCGTCACCTTACGGCCCATGGTAGCTCTAACTGTTCGTTATTTTACAAACAATTTTGAACGAATTCGTATTGTCAACAATTTTTGTTTCTCTTACAGTTTTGTGTGCCTTTACTTTCTTTTGCTTTTCAATTTTAACTTGTGAACCCTTTTAGTTCCAGATTCATACGGTTGGTAGGAACGTGTTCCATTTTTTTTTTTTTTTTTTTTTTTTTTTTTTTTTTTTTTTTTACTTAGCAATGGTGTAAATGAATTGCCGTATTAAGAGAATTTCCGATCCAATGAAGGATTTTTTGCTAACGGCTTCCGTGTATATATAACGTAACGTGGAACCTAGTCTTTGTGGGGTGTTGTTCTAATACATGAAAAGTATTTCAATACGTGACAATAACCTATCGTTATGTGTCCATTAAGTCATTGAAATCGAGTATTTTACCAACAGCTTCTACTTCGCTTGGCTTTTTACGTTCCAAAAACCGAAGTGTTATATCGAATTGAATTTACCCTAGTTACGAGCCGTAACACGAGACATTAATTAGGCGCCAAGAATAGTCTGAACACAGAAAGCTATTAATTGTCTGTGGAAGAGGAACGGGACAGTTGAAACACCGGACAAACCATACAAAAATCATACCTAGTAAACTACAAAAGTTCTAGAATGTGAAAAATTATGTACAATTGGCATCTCGTTATGAATAACTGGAAGAGCCTCTAGTTTTCATGACCATTTGGTCTTATTATTCGTCTTCTTGAAGCGTACTACACCTCATTTGATAGCCAGAACACTATGCGATGGGTACATTTCTGGGCAAGAGTTTTATCTGCGCGTGACATGAAAAAATAAAGAACAAAAAAGTGTCCACAGTGTCCCATCCCTCTTCTACCTCGCAGTGTTGAGTTATAATTTCATGTCTGACAAACTTATCCAAGTTGGTTGAAATATGGTGTTCTTAGTTTTATGTTCGTAATTTGTCGCATGCAGAGTAGGTAAAAGTAATCGAAACTTCTTTTCATGGCAAGAATTATGATACTCTCATACTACTGAGGCTGCTTGGGCCTTCGTTGCACTCCTTTTCATGCTTTTTTACACATCACACCGAACATATGCATCTTATTGATATATTACTTTGGAATACATTTGTTTGCGCTTTTATGCTGGTTCTATATATTTACTTTCTCGAATATTGACGTCTGCTTTACATTCTTAGACATATACTACGCGTCTTCTTAACGCACTTGAAGGCAGGTTTACTTTCCGTCAATACTGCTCTTCAGTATTATTTTTTAAAGTGAAAAATTAAACATTTTTAATGTATAATACTGTTATTTTACGTAGTAGGCTACTCGACTTTTGCAAAAGATCTGGAATTAATCTGCCAAGAAATCTAGACTCGTGTCGCGATAGTGGTCGCAATATGTGTGAAGTTATGCTCTTCCTGTCTCATTACTTACACCTTTGTTCTCACTGAATTATGTTGTTGATGTTATGAAAGGTAATATACCAAATATTAAGTTCTCAGCTGTCTTTATTAACTCTTGCAAAATAAAGAGTCACTCAGTGCTCAATATTTGCAATCATGGAGGGGGAAAGAAGGGGAAATAGCTGCCCTGCACAATTGTTATACAAATTACACATTTCATTTTTTCGCAACATGCCCTGCAGAAGTTTTCTTCTTTCCACCGTTGTAATTATTTTGTCCGGAGAAACTGAAACATTATGGGAGTGAACAGGGGGTTTTGCACTGACCTGATGAACATCATAAAGACCATTCAAACAAAAAATCCATTTTTGGTATGATTTCTCAGGAAGAATTACACATCATCAGTATAAAAAATCTGTACACTCTACAAGTTTTCGGATAAAAAATGCACAATAACTTAGTAAAGGAGGACAGAGGACAAAAACAACCTAAACTCCAGCACTGTCATTAACCATAACGGTTATGAAGATTTTTTTTCCTTCAGGGGGCACATTCAAGTACAAAAAATTGGGACTTTACATTACGTCTATGCTGCAATAAAACATTCAAAATTGAGCAGAAAATATTGCTATACAACTCTGTCCATGAATTATTAAAAAACGAGTAGGTTTTAAGTTTTTGTTCGTAATAATATTTATAATTATTCAAAAAATAAAGTTAAAAACATACACCAGAGGGAGGAGGGAAGGAGGGGCGTCATGGGCAGAGAAATAATACTTCAACGTTATCCTTAGATCCCATTCCGTTTTGTGTTGTATGTTTTCTTCTTTTCGTGGTTTAGATGTGAGGTATGGCAAGCTTAATCAAACAAACCATCGTTTCCATTCAAAATGTTGGATTTTTGCACGTGATGCAAATTCCTATCGAAATCCACACAGACCTTCACTTCACCCGACAGTGGGTGTACCTTTCTTTCTTATTCACCATTTCTTGTCATATTTAACTCTTCAGATGCACTTGTCCGTTCACATTGTCCTCTTGCACTCAAAAACAAAATAACTGCGAATATTTAAAATTTGCGAATTAAAATCCCCGAGTTTGGCTAAGACGTTTTCAATTGTTGCGATTTTTTGTTACATCTCGTGCGTCTTTTGTTCTTTCTTTCCTCACCTTGAAAACAAAATATACAACTTGACTTGGTTTGCAAACAGAAAAAGGCAAAGGAGGCTCGTATTCCTCCAACAGAATTTCCCACCAATTAATTTTTTGGGGGGAGTAAATGTTCATATTCCCCTTATGGAGTTCTTCATGCTTTACGTGGCCGGAGGAGGGACTAAGTCGTCTTCGAACTCCGAGGATCGCATGGTAGCCGTACTGGACGTCGACGAATTCGTACTGCTGCTAACACTTTCGCGGTAGCGGTCACGTTGTTCTCGATGTTCTCTTTCGCGCTCTCTTTCACGTTCTCTTTCACGTTCTCTTTCACGCTCCCTTTCACGTTCTCGTTCTCGTTCACGCTCTCGCTCGCGTTCTCTCCGTCTTCTATGACGGTAGTGGTTTGAATCCATGCTAGAATATGGTGCGTGGACTTCGACCTTCACTTTGGCGGTGGCTGTCACCTTCGTCGTCACGTGTGGACCGTGACTGTGACTTGAAACGCGTAATGGCGGTGACGGACTGGAAGGTGGAGAATCGCTACCGGAGCTCTGTTAAAATAAAGCAAAAAGGTATTAGTAAAAAATTTTTGTAAGACTTTGGAAATGTAATAGTATCAAAATAATACGTTCCACGAAAAATGACGAATAAATACATAAATTTTAAAATAACTTAATACATAATAAAAATCAAACGAAAGGAATATTACGTGATCTGACGCGTAGCGAGTCGATTTAGATGAAGAATCTCCGTTGTACGTCGTTGTTTCTACAACCACTTCAGGCTGGACTACGATTTCGTGACTTGAAGTCCACGACGGCGACTCTTCCGTGATGGTCGTAAGCGACAGCTCGGAGCCTCGTAATCTGCGAGGCATATAGCCCAAGCTTGAGCTAGAGCCTGATCCACCGCGATTTTCATGACGGTCGTTGCGACTTTGCCGGTGATCCCGATCTCGATCCCGGTCCCGCCCACTTCCACCATTTCCACCATTACTGCCACTTCCACTCCGACTTGAGCCTACACGAGTTATAATCGGCTCCACCCGGTTGCATCTCGAAATACGCTCCAACTGAGGGGAAGGCTCCGGAGTGGGTGTAGAAATGCGGTCATCATAATCATGTGGAATAATCTGCGTTAAGAAAATCCTTTAGCTGGAACATTTTTAACATTTTATTTTACATTACCTCTGGTGGCGGGCCAATCAGTGACAGAATGACTGGCAAGAACACAAGGCCGTTTACCAAACCCAAAACCACCAACGCGAAGAAAACGTAGAAGAAATACCTGCAAAAATAAAAATAATTAGTTATTATTGCAAAAATATCATAGCCTTGCTTATGTAGAATTAGAAAAAAAAATAAAGCAGTAAATGACGTTACAAATAAAGTTATATTAATTGTAATATTTTCCACACTAACTTGTGCCAAAGGACTCTAAATTATCGTTTATTTCAACCTTTTGGTCTTATATCTTGTAGTAGCTTTCTTTATTTTTCCTGGTCGCCGTAGGAGGTCGAAAAGTGACACCGGAAGTCGTTAAACGACAGTTTAGATTTATTCCCCTCGATGGTGTGATATCACTTTCAGGGTTAGCGAAGGAAGTATTGGCTCATTTCGTTTAAGACAGTTTAGTGTTAAACAAAACGAAACCTTACAGCTTTTAGTCTCTCAAAATGATCAGGAATTCGAAACTTCCGTCCATTTTAACGAGCTCGTTCTAAGAAATATTGGTCAAAAGGAAACGAAGGCCAACAGAAGCATTTTCCCCCTCGCGCTTCTGACTCACCAGAAAGATATACTAAAACACGGAAGAAAAAAAGGAGAAACCTCAGGAGAGCTCAACGTTTGGGCTCATTAGTTACGCTTCCTGTGCCTCACGTTGGCTGGCTAGTTTAAAAAATATGGACCCAAAGGTCAGTCCTCTTTACTCGATCCCTGTGCAAGAGTTTGATAGCCATGTTGAAAGCCGGGGGAAGACAAAAAATCGTCCAGGAAAGGCATTTTCTTTGCTGGTGGTTTGCTGTATGCAAATCAGCCAAGGAAAAGCTTTTGCTGAATGAAGTCGCTTGGAATGCCAAATCAAAACCCAGCGACCGTACGAACTAAAAATTCCAACAAAAAAGAGCGAAGCTTATTATGACTCAAGATGCCCAAATTAGGGCACACATTGGCTCCTGCGTTAAAATTTTATGTTATAAGTCCCATTCACAGCACTCCAAAATCTTCTAAAGGGGGGACTTACTAAAGTGAACCGTAACTATTTGAGAATGGAAAACAAAATACGTTCGAGTCAGGTTCCTCATGATATCTCGTAGACCAAAACCATTTTTGTTCTGATATCTCTGTGACTTTGGTGTAAAGTATTTAAGACTCGGTAGAATGGTATCCTTGATTCTTCACGTCGTCCGGAATTCAAAAATTTTAAAACTCAGTTTCTTATTTGTTTCCAATTACGGGTTGAAATGAGGAAACGTACTCTGCAATTAAACCGCGAAATTTTGCAGGATGTTCAAGGCTCCAAAAGGCACTCACTATCCCTCGTTCAACCTCCTTTTGTGTAAAATTTTGAAGCCGAAAAAGGATAGTAATATTAGTCTTAGTTGCATATATAAAATGTCGATCAGGGTGGCCTGACCAGCCAGAATTCGTGTAACAAACGGCTAACTTTTATTTTTCTGTCGTTTGGACCTTCCCAAAAAAGTATTGTTTTTTGGTTCGAAGGAGGGCTTTGATGAAGTTAGGTAACAGTTTTTTGAATGTGTTCTACGTGCCTCGTTTACCTAAAAACATTTCGGACTTAAAGACCTTCTCTTCTCTCCTTTTCTCTTTCCCACTTCCTTCATTACTTCGGTTCTCTTCTACCTCGTAAACTTTTCTTTCGGATCTTTCTCTAGGGCATTAAATTTTTACTATTACCGTCCTGGTTTCATCGTGTTTTATCTATTCTGCCAGGAACGACTATACACGCTACACAGAAGTCAGCTTTCGTGTATCATTTCTACGCTGTTTGCTAACAATAGTGCGGTTCCTTACTATTACTTAGTATCATTCAGTAAATATACAAAAGGAGTTCGCAGACTTACTTGACGATAAAGTCGAAATCCGAAAACGCAAGCATGACGATGCCCAACAAAGTAGACAAAGCGCCGTGCATCACAGGAGCAAACATGTGTTCTAAAGCCATTTGCATGCGTCGATTGCGACTGCCAATGCTCGTTACGAAGCCCTATACATACAAAAGAAGACCAGAGAAAATGTTATTAGTTCGCAAATTGAGTCTGTGACCTCGTCTCTCTCTCGCTCTTTCTTACAGACGCGCCACATTAACATTCTCATTCATGGGTTTTATACTCAGATTTTTCCTCTTCGCCTCTTAAGGCTAGCTTCGATAAGAAATGGCCTTAAATCGTAACTCAGACCCATTTGAGAAGATTTTTTTTTATCCATAAATATCTTATTCCAAGTAGTCGCTTGTTTAAATAAATTTATTAAATTTCATGACACGTTTTTCTTCTAGAAGAAAGTGCCAAAAATTTGTCTCAATGAGTAATTAATATTGTAAAACTATCTTGATACTTGAAATTAACAGAAAATTTAGTACGAAAAAAAAAATAAAGTGCAACGCAAATCAACAAGGACAGCTTCCTTTGCAGTGTTCCAGCAATTTTATTCTGAACGAAGTTGTGTGCATATTTAATGAGTAAATTGTTGATAATCCGATAGGTAAAACTTACCACCAAGATGTGAACTGTGAAATCCACGCCTACTCCTACGGCCACGATGAGAATGACAGCCGGTACCGCACTTAGTTTGATTCCCAACCATCCCATAGCTCCAAAGAGTTCCATAACAATGCCGGCCAGTACGAGTGCTATTAAACTCGCCGCCCATAGGCTCATGAGCATAATACAGAGCACCAAGAAAGTGGCCAGTAACACACAGACCAGAGCCAACAGCAAATAAAACCTCAACCGCAAGTACTGCTCCCAAAACGTGAAAGGGATTCCCGTAGGAAAATTGGGCAGTCCTTTGTCCTCGAAGACTTTGCAGATGGCACGCACTTGCTCGATGGTTTCGGTGATATCTTCCGTAGAAGCGAGGTTATTGAGGTAAAACGGCATTTGAGCGTAAATTAAGGGCGGAGACTTGGGGATTTTGAGCTCCACGTCACCAGCCACGTGGACCCAGGGCCGCGGCTCGGGCCGCAAACTGGCTTGGGAAGCGCTGTAAGCTAAAGCGTCATTCGACGCCCAAGCGCTGAGGTAGTTGTAGAAAGCTTTGGGGTTAATGATTCCGTCGGCGTCTACCAACCGCACTTGCGTCACCAAGCTCTTGTCAATGGGGTTGTCCACGTGGCCGGTTTGTACCAGCAACTTGTACGCAAGGATGCCTTCATCCGAAGCATTGGGGAACCATCGTTCTTGGTTTATGCTGTTCAAAGCCCAGTCACGGTCAAAGGATCGTTGTAAGCCCGCCAGCCAATCACGAAACAGGGAAAGCCAAAAGGGTGGCAAGCCACCGTCGTCGTTTTTGATAATCTTGGATACGCGCATAAAGGCGTCGTGGTACTGGTAAAGAAGGCGTTGGTTGGTCGGGTACTCAAAATTGCCCTGAGTGACAGCGTACATGTTGTAAAAGCCAAAGTACTTCATCTGCGCTGACAGGAAACCGTATTCCGTCGTTTGATGGGGCACAATATCCGTCAAGTCCAAACCGTCCCGTACTTTGGTAACGCCCCAGACACTACCGCCCAACAACGCGATGTAAAGCACCATTGTACAAACCTGAAAGCAACCAATACATTTTTTAATCAACACTTATTCCCTCATATATTTAACCCATTTTTTTTTTTCTGAAATCGGGCATGAGCCATCGTTGCCGTTACCATAAAAAGGTTAGATGGCCGTAGTTTATAGTAACTTACCTTAGTTAACGATAATCGAAATAAACTATTTTATTTATTAATTATTAAAAATACAGAAACTACTACTGTAGATAGATTAGCAATATTTTCGTTAGATTTGTTTACCTTGATGGGAGTTTTGGCTAAAAAGTACGCATAATGCTCGCGTGCAAACCAAGTAAGGGACCAATTGCGCCACGAACTGATCGAATTCGACGGGAAGCAGAAATATGGCTCATCTTCCTCCATGTAGCATTGACTGCGTCCAACCAAATCTTTCGTAGACGCAGCTGTCGCAATAGATTCCATTGAGATGGCTGGATTGGCCACGCCAGCTTCCAACGAATGGGCTTTATTTACCACGCCCCAGTCCTATTTAAACAGGAAAATTTACAAGATTACTTCCAGAAACGGCCCTCTTGAAAACGTTGAGGAATGTCAATAGCGTTACCTGTGTGGCAATTTCGGTGACGGGTTGAGGTTTATCCGGTAAAGTGCGTATGATGGCTTGTTTCTTTGACGAGACAGACGAATGGTGGGAGTAAGGGGGTGGAACATGTGGATGGGAGCGAGGCAGATGAGCTGAAGCTGCACATTTAGGGTTAGTGCTGGAATGGGATGATGTGGACGCGCCGCACTGGACATCCGACCCGGCCAAGCAGCACAAAACATCCACACGCTTAGCTTCACGACGTCGGACGTCTAAGCTAATGACGGCCGGGTAAATGAGAAATAATGAAGCCGCGTTGAAAAGGACTAGGATCCCAGCCTTGAACAAATGAGAAGTAAGAAGATTATTAGTCTTCATATATTTAAGACTTTAGACTGGTACACGAGCAATACATATTACCCCAGCAACTTTTCTGTTCTTTGTAAATAATTAAAAGCATTAAAGCATGGGATTTGACAGGCCCATGTTATGTCTAGGGTGAAAAAACTATTAAATTTACATAGTCAGAAAAGTTGTCAAGGCACTTCAGTTTGCCGTTAAGATTGCATTCTTGGAAATCTCCATCGGAACACTTCCATTCTTCATTCATCTCTTTCATCGGTTTGCACACTCATGCATTCATTCATGAAAGTTTCCAATTTCGGAGTACTTACTTGGAGTGAAAAAGCTCTCAGAGCTGGGATAGGAATAATAGCTGCGGCAAAAAAGGCGCCGAAATTGCTAATGGACGTTAGAAGGACACTCACGCCTGTCCTTTTCAACGTTTCGCCAGTACGGTCCTATACAGACAAGAAAACGAAGAAATAAAAAATGTTCCCTTAAAAAATTGACTACACCTTCGTAAACGATACCATGAGTTATATTTTTCTCTTTTATGGTTATACACTACACAAGAATTCCCATAGAAAATTTGCAACGCAAAATATACTCTTATCTAACTCGTTAAACAAAATAAAAAAAAAGTCTTAAAGGTTTTTGGGGGGCCACACAACAACATCCGGCTCCAATTTATGGCTCTTTTGGGGGAGAAAGGGAAGATAGAGAGGGTGAAAAAGGTAAGAGAGAGACCTAAATTGTTATGGCTGCGCGACCGACGATCCACAAAGTGATGCCAGAAGATAAATGGTAAGAAAAGGCAAGGCAAAGGAAGGGAGTCCAGTCACCCACAAGACGATAAGGCACACCTTTGGAGACGCGTTTTATGAGCATGGCGACACTGCTACAATAAAACGAAACCAAGACAACTTATCGAAGCCAAACGGCGAGAGGTTACAAACACGCACCTTTCACGTTGTAAATACTCGGCCATAACACACACCTCAGCTTTTATACTTATTCTAAAGTTAAAGGCTTTTTCCGCAAGAATTTATAGGATTCCATCTGGGGAACGCGCCGTGCCTGACGCACAACGCGAGAATAGTCCATGCTAATATATATTAACAATTAGAGTTACACCAAATACTCCAACAAGAATATTTCATACAAGTACATAACCTAGAAAGCGCTTTACATTTGATTTCAGATTGAACCAAGCAGAAATAAATTAAACCGTTCTTAAAACCCGTGTAATTTCGTAAATTCCAAATACCCTTTGCTAATTACTGGGCATCTTAAAGTAGAATATCATTCATACAATTCAACTACGTTGCAAACTACCGTAACTGTTATGTTCAGGGATGAAAGGGAACAATTTTGTTAACTACAATACAAAATAGAATGAGTTTCTTTCACTTCTCCCCTTAAAACCCCAGACACTAAAAAAACAGCATGCAGAATTCTCCTATCAGAGTTACGCACACGCAGCTTCTCAAACAGTGGACGCAATGAAACATTAGAACTACCTTAAGTGCATGTCTTTGAAGGGAAATAAGCACTTATCCTTCTACACCCTAATGTGGTCTTGTTCTTGCGAAGTCCCCAACAACGTCTTGCTTTTTACCCTTATACAAGTGGAAACAATTTCTCCCAGGGGTGAACAAGGGCTAAGAAAAAGCCAAGTGAAAAAAAAGCACCGGTCCAACAGCTGTTACGTACCGGTTGTACAGTACAGGAACCATAATTCCTTTTTTCTTAAAAAGCATTTGACACATAAGATTGAGCAGTAAAGGCCTACACACACCAGAAATGCTTGCCTGCTTTGTGCCACAAGGTAAAAAATCACGAGGTTTCCGGTTTTCTCATGTCTCCACCCCAAAACTCTCGCCGGTTGTCCCTTTTTTAAATAAATTGTTCTCTGGGGGGATCTTGTTTATAGGAAAAGGAAGTATGGGAAGTTTGCAGGGGGTTACTTACCACCAGCGCTTTAGGGGGTGGTGAGCCGATCGGGGGAGAGTTCGATAGGCGAAAGACGAAGGTGACGCCGGGGTTACGGCAGTATTGAAAAAAAAATTCCCTACAGGGTGGTCTATTGCCGACCCTAAAAAGGAAACCGCGACCAGGGTTGACCACTGCTGAAAAGGTGAAGGTAAGAACAGGGGAAGAAAAGAGAGGGAGAGAAAAAATCTTAACAATTCCCTAAGGAAGCGGAGACAGGTTTTGTTGGCTCCCGAAAGCTTTTCTTCTCCCTCCCCTTGGTGACGTGAAAAAGAAACGGGGCAGCTGGGAAGCGAAGGACACAAAAGAGGGAGAAACTTATCAGGGGTGAGGGGTTTTAACTGAAAAAATGATCAAAAGACAGGGAGATTGAGATGTTTAGCTGTAAATGAGATTGCAACGCTTGGAGTCCACGTCTTGCTCATGTCAAAATACAATTTTTTCAGACTAAGCGTAACCCGCCAGTTCCGTTTTAGTTTTAATTATTTTCCCTCCCGAACTTTACCTGTTGCTTCACCGCAGTCTGACAGTGTTGAGTTGAAAGCGACTGAAATCACCCGCGCGAGAGTATAGGGTTGTATTGTACTTTTAAAATTCAGACATTTCGATTTAACTTGTCAAAATTATAATGGTCAACCAGCAGGGATTTCCAAGTAGAAATTAATAATGGTTGAAATTGAGAAAAGGCAGTAAATGTAAGAAATGAAAAATTGAGACGTGTCGAGCGATGGGCGATTGAAATTTTCCACTGTGAAACACAAATGCTCATAGAACGGAGGTTGAAAACCCCCTGTCGAGTTTTTGTAGGGAGTAAATAGGGGGGTGGACTGGCCCGTTCCTGTTCCGTTGGCTTGACAGGGGGGTGAGACTGAACAAATACATCTATAATTTGCCAACCCTCAAGTCCTAGTTTCCCTCGCCATTTTTCCCATGAATAATTTGCAACAGGTATCAGCGAACTTTATTAACTTTCTACAAGGGCAAGACGACAGTAGGAGAAAAAGAGGGAAGAATGATGGAGAATAAAAGTCAGGGAGAAGTAGACGATTGTGAACACGGATGATTTCAGTTGGAGGATAATGAGCAATTTTATTTTTTCCCACTAACTGTCATACGTGTTTTTACATTAGTCGATTAACTCTTAGACGAAAAAAAAATAATCTTACCTGACACGCAATTTCTGCTTTGCAGGTTTCCGAATACGTGTGCATGAGCAGGAACATGTTATCGACACCAAGTCCCAAGGCCAGGAAGGGCACAATCTGATAAGCACAGTGAATCAGTAATTTTATTCTGTTAAACGCGTTTAACACACAAGTGTTATTGAATATATCATCAACTGCAATCGCACAACATCAATCTCTGACTAAAAACCTACGTAAAATAGTAATATTTTTACGTAAAAATCCTTAATGTTCTACTACGGTCTTCATCCTTAAAACTCGAATGCTAATCGGCTTTCAAAGAAAAAATAGAAAAAAAAAATCTACACATAATTAAAAACAGCTATTCCGTTGATGAATATTGAACTTGGAATTCTCTGGCGCGCAACCTGTTGATTCACTGGCTGCGCTTAATCTTCTTTCTTTTTATGTTCCTTCTTTTTGTATAATACCTGCGTTGTGGAAGCATTGAAAGTGATGCCGATGACTGCGCAGAATCCCAAACCAGCCGCTACTGTAATAGCCACCAGTAATACGCCAGCGATGCCTAAACCTGATTGCGATCGCACTGGATCTGTCCATCTCATCAGAGAAATCCCCGCGTACACCAACTTGACAGAATAAAATAAGTTAGTAAAGTAGCAGATACTTTACAATACACAAGGAAATACGCAAAACTTCGCTGAATACAAGAATTAAAAAGAAAAGTCAAAAATACAAAAAAGTGCAAAATAACATTTAGAAATTGACGATTTGAACACATTTACAGGCAAACTAAAGTTCGCGAAAACCAGAAAATACAGATCACCTCTTAAGTCCGATCGGAGAAAGGGAGAGAAAAAAGAGACATGTTAGCAATTCCTTTTAGAAAAGCACGAGTTATTTCAACATGCACCTTAAAGATTTTACAGTAAAAGGACTCTCAAATGGCAGAAATCTATATTTACCATGAGGATGTAACCCAAAGCCACGCGTGTCACACTCATTTCAGAAAACTCTATTAGAATATTGGCCAAGCTGTCCGACGACAAGGCGTGCACTTGATGGTATTTCGTTTCGTTGACGTTGCGTGATAACTGCACCGCTTGCTCCGTAAATTTCTTTTGCCAGGCCTGGAGAATCTGTCCCGCTTTTTCCTGCGTCCATTCCACGCTGTGCACTTTGTAATTATTTGAGAAATAATCGTACAGCTGCTTTTCGCCCATTAACTGGACCACAGATTGTAAAGCTTCAGCCCTGGAGATCAAATAAAGTAGAAAAATTACATTACAACCGTAATATAAAAAAAAAAATCTGCGCACTAAAATCAATAAATTCAAGATTGATGCAATAAGTGCTTCAATCGCTAAAGTTACCAGTGTCACGTATAGTATTTGACCTCGTTTTTTTTTTTTTCTCTTCTTAGTTTCCTTTCCTGGACAACGCCAGAATGGGAAAGCGAAAAAAGAAAAATCCTCATAGCCAGCTTGGTAGCGCACACAGCAAACATACGTACCGAGAACCATAACAGTTTCTTCTGACCAAATGAAGGCGAAAAATATACAGCAAAAGAAGACGAAAAAGCTCCAAATAAAAAGGAGAAGATGGTCACGATGTTTTTCATGCCCCAGAGATCCTTCTTTATCTTTCTTACTCTCTTTCTTCAACATTGGCGGTCTACAGATCCACATATGGTGGTGCATGAATGAAGTCATTATCTCTGATTAAGTCGCACACTCCATGTGGGTCTTTTCTTCTTCTCTTTCACCCCCCCCCCCCTCTGCCTCCCCTCTCTTGGCTTCCTTTGCACAGGGCTTCATATGCTTTTCTGCTCCTTCTACTACATCTTTGTTAGTCCCCCCCCCCCAGTGTAGTGTGCATGTGTGTGGCCCTTTATTCTTTGGCAATGAAAACCTCTTAGGTTGCTGCTGCTGTTTTTGGTTGGAGGCCCGTTTTTGGACATTCTCTTCTCTCGTCTACTTCGTCTTACTACAATTACCAAGCTCTAAGTTTTTCCCCTATTTTTAATTCTTTTTTTTGTAGGAAACATTGTATTTCTGTTCAAGGCTCCGAAAAGACTTCTGACTCCAAAGTTTTTTTTTTTTTTTGTTCCGTAACCTCACCCCCCACACTGAAAAAAATAAATAAAACACGAAGCAAAAGGTGGTAAAGAAAAAGGCACCATAGCTGGGGAAAACATTGTCCTTTACCTTATTTGGCGTTTTTGTGGAAGAAATAGATGGTTAACATCTGGGGATAATTGTTTTTCATGAAACGAGAGAGGAGATTTTGTTTTTAGGGAAGAGGTCTTGCATACGATAGGTATTTTTTCTTTATTTTTTTTTCGTGCTTAAGATTCCAGTGATGAATTCGAATGACTGGCTTGGCCGTAAAAGGCGTTAATTAATGTGGGGGCGAGTTCTAGGAATTTCGAAGCTTTTTGCATCTTAAAAATAACGTTTCTACAAGGTCTGCCAAATGTCGTGCACAGCTTTAAATTATGTAGTAAAAGATTTGTTGAGTACACGCAATCTTGCACTAACACGTGGAGCATACTGTGAGGTTTTCTCGAATGACCTGAAAGTCCCAAGTTAAAGAACCAGCTCAATCTAATGAATGAATGTCAATGGACTTCTTATCGAGATGAAAAAATACTTCGCAAAAATAATATTCTAGTAAAATTCTGTATCTTTCCTTCAAACCTAATCTTAATAGTTTATGTTTTACAGGTGTTCAATAAAACTTTGAACAGTGAATGCTTCATTGCAAATCACGACGAACAAAGTGCGTAAAATTTCAAGTTTGTTGTGCACTAGTTGCACACTACATTTTACTACTGTATATCTATTTCGTACATACGTCTTTCAGGACTTTGTCTTATGTAACACCGTGTTCATGCGTTTACAAGTTTTGTTTTAAAACGTAAATAATAAAATTTGGGCGAGATGCTGTGTAATCACTTCTTCTAACAGCTATAATTATTCATTACCAGATAATGAAATGAGTAACAGAGACGAAACTTGTTTCCTTTCCACTTACTTGACTATGTGTCCCGTTTTGTTTTTCTTGGTACCACCCACTACCAGATCTTCCGGCCAATGCATATATTTGGTGGCAAAACCGTAGCAGCCTCCGGTTAACTCCGCTCCAATATCGGGCACCTTCATTACATACATGTTCATTAGTCTTAATTGAAAAGTATTTCATGCTTTTCATTCAAATTCCACGCTTACGAAATTATAACACTCTGCAATAAAACTTTTAATTTATCGAAAATACATCATGGCGTCAAAAACTATTCTTACCTCGGAACCACGATCATTACCTTTTTTAAAATTAACACCTCCTTACAAGTTTACTAGCTACTATCGCATACACGTGTAGACAAGGTACATATTTTAGAATGCGTCTGTTGTTTCTGAAAGGTCTCTGTTACAGGTAGTGCTGTCTTGCTTAGTAATTACCTTAAAGGATGCCACATTTGATAATTATTATTTTTACCTGGCTGGAATTTCGATTGGGCGCAGTCAATGGACATTCCGCATCGCTGGGATTAAGGCAAGGTTTCTCTTGGTACGCGCTCGTGATCCCAGCCTACAGATAAGTTGCACATAATTCAGTTTCAATTCGTGACTTGGAAACATTTTTATCGTTCCTAATGTTCAAACCCATTAATCCAAGCATTTTCTTTTTTTCAGAAAGATTAAAATAAAAACTGCATTACAACAATCAACTTAAAATCTACACCAGATATATAATGTATGACAGCTGAGCGCCTTGGTGCTCCTCTAACGCCTTGGTGGATCTCCGTAATTATCACAAATGTTGTAGAGCCTCGGTTTTCAAAGCTTAATATGCCTAGTATCCCAGAAACGAGAAATTGGTGCGTAATTATATGCGTATAACTTTCCATGTGTCATTCTATTCCAGGCAAGGGTGACATTTTTGTCCTTTCTTTCCGACCAGTCAAAGAACATCGCTCCGACCGGGATAGCATTACGATTTTACCGACACGAAAACATCTTTTATTTTTCACTGAATCCTTACGTTGCTGTAAAAGAGAAGCGTTTCTCGTCGATTCTACCACTGAAAAGCAACCATGCAAGCAAGGAAAATTTACCCCCCTTAACCCCCCAAAACTCCGTGCCAAAGTCAGCGGTGGGCCCTTGATGAGATGGCATGGAGCTGCTCTTTTGATGTTGCCGCATGACGATCAGGAGGGTCTCTCTCTTTTTCTGCCTTTTTACTTTCGCTTCCTCTGTATACCTTCCTTTCCTTTTTCCTCTTTTAGCCACTCTCAGCTCTCTTTTTCCCACTTTTTCACCGCTCCTTTTTTCTTTTCATTTCCTTTTGCGTCTTATTCACGCTTTAAAACTCTAAAATTCAAGAACCCAAGAAATTTCTTTGCAACTTGAAGCTTTTCAAAGGGTAGGTGTAGCTTTGGGTAGAAAAAGCTCCCGATTCTATACAAACACCTTAAGTTCCAAAGAAGTCTTCTTAAAAATTCAGGTCCCAATTTTCACGCAATTCACAAGGCACCCATTCAAGAAAATCAGCGAGTTCACGCAATGGATTTTTATCACTTTAGTCGTAAAAAGGGCGAAAACAATGAAAAATACCAAAACATGAACCCAAAATACCCCTATTCTTATCCTTTTGCTAATAATATTGTTAAAAAAATATAAAAAAATTTTAATCAATAAAGTTATGCATACGCTATGTTCAGAAACTTTTTTGCATTCTCTTAACATCTTTTAATAAAAACTTTCGGGTTTTAACATCTACTCGCTTAGATTGTTAAAAAAAATAGGGCTCTGACGAACTTCGCAAAACCTTTTCAAGTTTGCTTATTATGTTGAAGCATTTGAAGCAGTTTCGCAACGCAATTTTCTTTTTTGTCTGTTCACCAAAAAGGACGGGTGCAAAACTTCTTTCGCTGGCTCTTAACTTTCCTTTTTTTACCGCCAAAATGTACAAATGTCCCTAAATGGTTCTGAAGCCTTCGGGCGATGGCAAAAAGGTTACAAAACGGCTTATTTTACGCTAATTAGTTGCTGAAACCTCTTCCTGAAAACAAGAAATCCCCTTTTTTAAAGCGTTTCTTTTTTTTTTTTTTTTTTTTTTTGGAGAACTACAAAGTACCCTGACCCCCACTTTTCCCTAAAAGCAGTCAAAAAATACTCTTCAAACTCTTTTTGCGGATGCTGAAAGAACTGCACACGTATCTTAGCCTCTCTTTGGGGAAAAGAAGAGAATGTGCCTCCTCTGAGGTCCCCTTTTCTTGCGTCATCTTCTTTCATATCTATTGCAGGTATAATCCGAAGATCCAACAATAGGAAAGATGCGGCTCCGTGTTCGATGGTGGTTATGGCTTGCGACCCTCAGGGATTCTCAGCTAATGAAGACCTCCCAAGCAAAAAACTCTTAAAATATTTTTTTTCTTTTTCTTTCCCCGGCCCCCAAGAAGTTTTTAGCCACGTTAGGTTGAGCTTTACACCAACTTTTATAGACCTAACATATTTTTTCTCCAGGGTGGGGAGTTTATCGCTTCCAACGAGATGGAAATAAGGCTAGTGAAGTATACCCAAGCACATGGAAAGTTTACACAAGTCAATATGATAATCAATTCATGATTTTTCAAAAGAAAACATATGTTCCCCTTTTTGTACGAAAAACACAAAGTATCAACAGGTGAACGCCCTGTAGGCGAAAAGATGACGGAATCACTTACTCGCTTCATGAAATCCTCCAAAGTGTCGAAAGGGAAGTTGAATTCGAAGCCTTTCATGGTTTCCACCAACTTCTGAGGCTGTAAATTGGTCCAACGAACGCCTTGACCCAATCCGCTGAAAACAGTGAATAATAAATAAACAGTCTGAACGAAACCCCAGAACTCATTTCCTCTGGTTGACTGAAAACAAAGCATCAACTTCCGCTCATTACTTCATTATCAAACTTTGCCCTCCGCTTTCTGTATATTTTAAATTCCTTTGTAAATAGCTTAAAAAATGTAACAAAGAGTTCATACAAACGAGTACAACACAACGTATTTTTACTCCTTTCAGAATACCACGTTTCACAAATGTCGAAGTAAACGATTTTCAGAGTAACACGGCGTGGAGTAGTACGTGACGGATGACCTCAGCTGACCTCTTTTGGACGCAAGTTCATAAGGTGGAAGGAAGCTGAGAGGAACAGATGTGTGCCATATGTAGAGAAAAGTTATAGTCTCTCACAGCGAAAACAAAGAAAATTTTGGAAGGCTAAATGTAAAACACACATCTGTTTGTCTTGCGCATATAGCTTTCCTACGAAAATTACTTTGTTGCAATTGTAAAGCACATAAATCTTCGTAAAATTTCAGCTACTTGTAATTGCAATTAGGATCGACATACTTTAGTTTTGGACTTTTACCTGCGCGAAGTTTGAACTGCGACGTAGTTTAACTAGCTCTTGTTCATTCAACACAGGGGAAAATGCAACAAAAAAATCAGTATAATTTTCGTTTTTTCAAATACTTACGGGATAGTAACAGGAAATTCTGGTCCGAGGAGCTTGGACCCTTCCCAGAAACAATCCAAAGGTGTGATGATGGCACAAGGAAAAATATTTTCAAAAATCTACGTAGAAAAAAAAAATAAATCTGATTCACAGAAAAGCTTGTTGTAAAAAAATTGCACTTACCCCATCGATATATTGTATATCGAACTCTGGGAAACTGGGCGAATAGCACAAATCTTTCAATCGCCATGTTCTGGGAAAAAAAATAAACTTAATGTATAACTAAAATTTTAAAACCTTCAACATTTAATATTAGTGAACAAAAAAAAGGAAAAAGGTTTCGGTGCAAGGCGAATGAAGTCATCAAAGGTGCTCCTTCCTGGCAGGTAGAGAGAAAGCAAAACTCTTAAAACCTGGCTATGAATAAGTTGTCTATGAATTACAGGTGTGTTCTTGATCGGGATGCATGGACAGAGAAGGTTGAAGAATACTTTTTTTCGTTCATACTTCTTCTCTTCCCCTTTTCTCTATACCTTTGTTACAACTTGGACAAATGTCTTTGTTAAGCAGCCCAGGGTTTTGGGTATACGGCGAGTGCGTCGTTTATTAGTATGCTACGCAGGTTGTGGACTCTTTATGCGGCAAAGGACCAACAAGTTTAGAAGAGGTTGGAAAGAGAAAAGTTATTGCAAAATAAAAGGAACATTTTCAAAAGATCTGGATTGCTAAGCCTGGCTACACAATTATCCAAAATAGTGTCGCGAATTTCTGACTTTTCCATCGTATCGAAATTAAACACACTACGATTTTCACCACATGCTTCAAGGAATTTCGAGACGAAAGGTACCATGGCGCACTCTAATCTAACTCACAATCTTGACCAAGATTCTCTAAAACTCACAAGCGTTTTGTATAAAAATTTATATAGCCATTACAGCTATCACTAATTTAAAACTTAGTTATTTGTGGGAACATTAGGTGTATATTGATAAAATAAAAATGATTTCCTTATTAAGGTTAATTTAAAAACCATTTTGAATTTTCTAGGTTTTATAGTTGTAATTAGAAAGGCACAATATACAAAATTTTCCACCGAGTAATCCCAAGAAACTAATCTTGTACGGTTAGTACTTAAGAGATATGGTGAGAATTACCTAATAAAACCAAAAGGATTTAAAAAAGTGAGATATGGTGAGAATTACCTAATAAAACCAAAAGGATTTAAAAAAGTGAATTTCCTTCAAGCGCAGTTCTTATTCGTCACGTAGCACAGGTTCAAATGCATAGTATGTTTAATGATAAATTCTTGTTTAGAGACGCCGATGTAGTGAAGCATCCAGTTTTGGATGCAGTGTCTCATGCAGTTGGTTAGCAAATGGCCGCCAGTGCACGTAAAAATGCACAAGGGCAAGGCCACCCTGAAACCACCCAAGTCATTGCTTTTTTCGCCAGAGAAAGATTTTGCACAAGCCAAAAATTTCTATGCACTTATTTGACTTTTGCTCCATTCCTGCCTTGCTTACGCGCAACGGTACTCATAAACCTTTCTTTTTTACTCTCCTGAGCTCCACATAGTAAAACGAAAAAAGAAGAGAGCATTGTAGCTTCTGTGGCGTTCGTTCATAAGTAAACTTAGCTTGGACTATGTCCAACGCAAATTGCAAACCCGCATTTCTTCTCCTCACAATAATAGCTCCTTAACTTCATTAAATATGCAAGAAAAATCCATAATTCTTCACACATTCCTAGAAATCCTCCTGTGCCGCAACTTTATCTTTCCATTCCATCATTGAGAGAAACAAAGTTAAACTTGTTGAGCGAGTTTCTGAAAACGTATCGTCTTAAAAAGGATCCCGAAAAATCCAAAAATTTCTCATAGCTTTGAACTGCTGGGAAACATTCTCATTTATCCACTTTTTTAGAAGAATTTTTGTTTGCACTGGACGTGAAACAAAATAACGAAAGCTGAAGAAGGACGCATGCACAAGATGAAGAAGAAAAAAAAAAGGGAAACTATGCCGGTTCAACTCGGTAGGTGGGCTCTTAATGGCCTCTCTCTTGGGGCCATCGTGTGAGTCACTCACTCACACACATACACACACGTCTATATACTACATACAAACATAACTACTAGTCCGAGCGTGTACCAACGGCGCTCCTCCCCATCGTCAACAATGCCAAATTTGAGTATAATAATAACCAGCACAAGTCGTTTTAGCTGCGAGGAGACGGGCGTGCATGGCCAAATTTGTACACTGGTGGGAGTCCTTTTCGGAATACGGAAAAGAGAACCACCAACAGAACTTCCAAAATGGTGAAACTTTTCAAAGAACAAAAAAGGGGCATTCTCTGACAAGAATTCCAGATGAGCAGTTTTTCTTTCCTTAGAAAAATTCTCCTACTCATTTATATAGAAGAAAATAAATATTAATACAATTATAATACTGATACTGAAAGAAGTTACGGAAAATATTAACAACTCACGAACTTAACCTTATTCACTCACTAACAATCCACCAATTAAATGTTCACTAGCTTTAAGTGAATCTGAATTTGTATATTTAATTTGTATATTTAATTTTTATATAAAATTTTACATTGGAAACAATGTTTTCCGCAAAAACGCTTCAGAAACGTACAATTCAAGTAAATCAGACTTAGAAATTTGCGAAACAAGAATCTGGTTGATCGCGCGTGATTAAAAGAGAAAAGCTAACGGTCTCGTTACGTCAAGATCCGTCGAACCGACTTTCATCGTAAGTCGCAGGTCCGGTGTCTTGCACCAAGCTAACGAATAGCTAACGATTCTTCAAACGAAGCGGAACAAGACTTGACAATTAAATTCGAAAACAAGCATCCCGTAAAAGAAGGAAGAAGTTGCAAAACTCGTCTTGCGGGGACGAGATAAGGTATCGCTGTAGTTTGACCAGTCTTGGTCATTCACAAAAGCCCACCCAGCGAAAACTTTGCTGCTCCCCAGAATGGTGCGGACGACAACCCGCCGCTGGCTGGGAAATAATAAATAAAAATATAAAAGAAAATAAAAACGTCCAAAGGGATTTTCCCTTGTCTGACCAGTTTGGCATACGAATTTGCCCCTTTTCACTGCGGAGCGTTCCAGGGCGAAAAAGCGTTTCTAACGTGTCTGCGTTTTGGCATCACCTTCGTTGCCTTGGCCCATCTTCATCTTTTTATCTTCGGTTGTGTATGCCACGCAAGGAAGCTACAAAGTTTCGGTAAAACCCTTCCAAGTTTATAAATCAGAAAGATCAAACTGAATATTTACATTATGAACTCGGTTGGCTAAACATTTATGTTCCTAAGGAGGATTTTTATAGCTGTTACTTTCTTTTTTTCCGCAATGTTTGATAAAGAGCTTCAAAGTCTTCAATCTTGGACTGACCCCCCCCCAACCCCCTCCGAGCCTCACACACCGAAGATTGGTACCCATAACTGCAAAAGTAGCCTTTGGGGCTTGATATTAATGAGGAATTCCGGCGCCATAATGATGATATGTTGGGGAATATAAACTTGGAAAACTTGTGTATGATCTTCACTCTCGCCGCACGGGTATTAAAACTCTTTGACTGCACCAACTACGTGATATACACATGTTCTAAAGAACTGCCCATTTCAAGAAAGACCTCTCGCAAGGGGTTCGTCCAATCTACGATTTGACCTTACGACAAGACAGAAAATAAGACCATAACTTACAATGAATTATTTTCAAAAATTTTAGTATCAAATATTTTGAGAACTTCTTTAGCCATAAAACTTCACATCATGCTTTAAGAAATAGACACTGATCATAATGATTTATTCGCGACTTTTAGCTTTCAAAGGATGCTCTACGCTAGATTTTTTCAATATCGGAAGTAACCAGAATTATTTCAGAATGGGAATGTTATTAGGAAAGAACATGAAAACAATTTTGTGCACATGTCCAAAAATGAAGAATTATTCTCCTATTTTCCTCTCTTTCGCATCCATCATGCTTGGATAGTGCAGCCTTCATTGTTTACCGTTCTGTAGACAATAAAAACCGAATAGATGCCAATTTCCTCAAAACGGTACGAGAGATTTTGCGTCACTTATGCAAAAAGAAGTTAGAGGTATTTGTACGAGCTTTTCTACAAGAATTTTTAAGATTTGGAGCCAGATGACTAGGTGAGGGACGAAGGAATAGAAAACGGAAGGAGAGAATAAAAAAAAGGGACACTTACATATCAAACATGTCTATGGTGACAGAGATGGCGGTTTGCATAACATGTAAATGGGTGAGTAACGCATCGCGATTTAAGACAGAGGCTCCGTCTTGGCGCGGCGTTTGGATCAGGATTTGATGAGTGGAACCGGCGCCTTCGCCTAACGTCCGTCGCATGTACGCCAATTCTTTTTCTAGCCGTCCACCTTCTAAACATATCAAAGAAAACAACGAAATGGAATTTAGTGACAGTTAACACCAAAAACCTGAAACTCATTCCTCCTAACTCGACTATCCAATAAAATGCAATTAAATGTGGGGAAGTTCATTAATTACCGACAACACACTTATTTAAGTTACAACAATATTCGGCATATTTCATTTTTTTATCCAACACTCTCTGAACTTAAAAAAAAAATCAGAATTTAAAGAAAATATTCTGCTGATTTTTTTACAATCAGTAATCGTCAGTGACGTTCTTGGGTATTCGTTTTCTGAGTCACTTGTAATGTTTGAGACTTTGTATTCTCTTTTAACAAACATTTTCTAAGTCTACTGTGCTAGTTTTCTCAGCATCAGCAAGGAATCCCAAAAAATAAATCTTGAAAAATAGATCCACCGTTGGATTTTCAAGGGAACCTAGCTTGAAAATGCGTTTAACTCTGTATCTTCCCCCACACTGACATTTAAGTCGCAAAAACATGACGTTTAAATCCCAAGAGCTCTAACGCAAGTAGCAAATCCACTGTTACAGCGAAGCCTACGGAACTGTTTTTTATTCTTTTACAGGAATAAAAAGGAAGCTGGGTCAGCTTTTAAGAAAAGAAAATCCCTTTTTGCACTATCATGTTACCCCCCAAAAAGATGTAAACTGTTCTCTTTGCTCAAAACCTCTTCCTTTTTTCTTTCCTTTCATTTGCTTCCTAACAATACTGACACTAACACCCTTCTTTATGTCGACATAACAGAAATTGATATCGCGATACTGGTGCGCCTTCACTTCACACAATGCCGCACACATCCCAATCTCCTCGTCTCACTTACCAATCCCCCTATCTTGAAAGTAAAACTATTCTCCACCAAATGGACAATATGTGAATGAAATTCAAGCTGGTTCGACACAGTCTTCACACAGCATATGTTCACCTTCTGCTTTTTGTGTTTATTTCCACTGCTAAATGCCTGATTCTCCATTTCATGCGGGATCTCTAGATAACTCACTGAACCCAAATTTTCTCACGAACTTATTTTGCGTCGCCTTTTTTTTAATGGGGACATAAGGGAGTAAGACCATAAAGACATTACACCACCATCACCCTTTCTTTTCCTTCTAGCCTCCCTCTATACCCAAGCAGGGGGTAAGGAATGTGGGAGGACACCCTTTTCCCTAAAGTTCAAGAAGTAACATCTCTTTCACAGGTATGTCTCAATTTTTCTACAAAACAGGGTTAGGGGTGGATTTTGCCACCTTTGGTGAGTTGAAAACGTTTTCGTCAAGGTTAGTCCATTTTTTTCTGTCTCCTTAAAGACCATAAATCCCGTCTGGGAAAGCGACTGCTTTAATTCTGCTCCTTTTTTTTTTTTTTTTTTTTTTGCTTTTATTTGGCCTTTTGCTGCACCAAGCCGATTGGTTCTTTAACACCGATTCGGTACGCATTGACACAGAGACAAACTTTCCGGTTGTGGGAAGAAATAGAAGATCCTTAACTACGGAAAAGAGCAAAAGCGGAAGAAAGAGGCAAAGAAAGAACCATTTTAAAGTAATGAGAATGGTTTTTCTCTAACACAGAGGGTTGACTTCTTGTCGAAAAATTTATGGCGAGTCGCGGCTGGAAAAGAATGTGGATCCTGGAATGAAGACTCTTCTTTATCTTAAAGCTGGTGAGGATGGCTCCAAGACGACAGAGTAAGTGGCACGTTATAATGAATCTAAATCCATCTGGACGCCGGCGCCAAAAAATGCAAGGTAGCCCAAGAGAAGGTAAACATCTCAAAATAGAAAAACAATCGGTTTCTTTGTTCAAATATTTGGTCTGAACATCACGTTACGTTAAAACAGAAATAAACACTCCTGAAGACAAGAGAAAATTTAGAAATGCCACAATAAGAAAAAAATCCCTCATTTGTTTTTGGAGTTCAGACCTACGATATGTACAAGTTCAAACAAAATGACTATCGGCAAAGAGACAATTAAAAAAAAGCTAAAAAAAAAAAGCTGGGTACGTGACCTCGAAAAAAGACCTATTTTAACATTTTTTAACGATCTGAGCACAATATTGTTAAAAATGCTGATTTTGTACAAGTTCATTAGATTTGTAATTCAAGCGATTTTCAATTGTTGGCAAGCTTCAAGAGTTAAAACTGTTTGGTCCGCGAATTCTCGTTAGCGTATATTGTACGTCCAAAGGTGCAACAATCAATCCTGAAAATTGGCATTTAATTTTTTTTCTTATGTTTGCCATGCTGTAGCGTCTGTCTACGAAGTCCTCACGTCATTTCAACGAATTTCCTCGCCACAGTTCGAAACAGATTTACGAAATACCTCTGCACACTTTCAGGAATATTCTTGAAACACTTGAAAGCTGGAACTTGTTTCACACACTTCTTGTGCCCATAATTTTTCTTCTGAGATCTTCAACAAAAACTCTCCAGAGTGACAAAAGCCACTTTAGGACAATGTATGAAAACTTGAACTACTTCACATGTTTAGCACATGTTCTCAAAAGCTCCAAAATACTGTTGCTGGCATCATTCTCACTAAGTGTACTAACGCAATAACAATCGCGTAAAGCTTCACTGGAGAGGAAATGTTTTAACGCTCAATCCCTAATATTACTAGTGTCTTTAATATTCCCCTGGAAATCTCCACATCAACAAGACAAAGTAGCAGAAACAAACTATTTTAAAGTGCCACTTTGTTTCTTTATTATCTAACTTTCTGAACTTCATTTATTAAGCCATTTTTAAGGGGCGACTTTTTGTGAAGGGGAATGGATTCTTCACAAGTTTCCGCGTATCACCAGAAGCTGTTGAAAAAGATCCCTGACGGGTTGGAGTTCCAATCAGGCTAAAAGTTTCTTATCAACCGACCACATCACTTCCCAGTTTTTCAGTTTTGAATGGTCGCCATGTGCTCCCCTTTATAGAATTACCAACAAAAAGCTAAAAAAAAAGGAAATATTTCCGAAACATTTTCGGTTTCCTTAGAGGAACCGAACGACAAAAGGAGATCAGGAATGCCCATCACAAAGTGAGTCGGAGACCCCAAGAGAGAGACCTGAATCGAAAAGCAATCATGCGGAGCTTGGAATGTGTGTGCCAGCACACATGCAGCGTTTTCGATCCTTTTCCTCGCTCTTGCTCTCGCGCTTACCTTTTCTGTTTATTTATGAATTCGGTAAAAAAAAGTGCACTAAAAAGTCCCTTTACCACTACGTTTCTGGACGATAAATTCGCTTAGTAAAGAAAAATTATTTATCTAACGATCGTACTTTGCCTGACAATTCCAGACGCTAGTAAACCGAAATCATTTAGAGAATATTCTCCTTCTAAATCATCTTTTTGACGCGAAATTAATGTGGTAAGTTTAGAATGATTCACACAAACTCTTTCTTAAATTCTCTGAAAGGAAATTAACGTAATAAATAAGAAACCGCATTGAATAATTGCACGCGTTGACAGTTCTGAACGGTTTATTACTAGTTCGAATTGCAAGAGGAAATAAATTACTTCGCTCCAGATTATGATTTCTTTGCATGATTTAAGCCATCTTAAAATACTAGCTTTGATTTTCAACTGTCCAAAGCTTCAATCTCAAGCAACAACAAAAAGCAATTTACAGAAATGTTTACTAAACAAGAAAATTAACAGTAACTACTTCCCAAAGCCCATCTCAAGTTGTGCTAGCTGCTGAATTACGTTTTAGATACTTGAATACAAGCAATACGGTGAAAACGCGTCGAGAATGTTGGTCACATGTAAGGAACACACCAAGACTGGATGTGATTCCATGAAACAATACACCAATGTTGTTTTATCACTGCGCTATGCACAACCCGTGATGGAAAACTTTTTTTGCGCATGTCGTCTTTTACTTTTTGCATAACCTGACCTTGGCGATTTATTGATTTCAATCATTATGTATGAATAATAAAAATCACGCGTATCAATGTACACCTTGGTCAATTTATACCGTCGAAGCCAAATCCAGCAGCCAATCGGTACACGTCAATTTAAAGGATTCGCTGATTCTCAACGGCCAGGTGTCAAAAGTCCCTTCCGGGCTTTCTTCATGTTTCTTCAACATTTCCAAACGCGAAGCCACCAAACAGGTCCTTATTGATTGGATAAACCGTTACAGATCGTTGATATCAAAGATTCTCTCTTCTCTTATCATGTCATTCAAATCGTTCAGAACTGTCTTCTTCCCTTTCGTGTTGTTTCGGCACCAAGACAAACTTGACAACCATGTGGTCTTTTAGCATCAAGTTTCTTTCCTTTCGTGTTTCATTAAGAATCATCACGACATTCAAGCAGCTATTTTTTAACAACCAGACTGACAAAAAAAGAAACAGAGTAAAAAGGCATACGAAAAAAAGAGCTTATTCAAATGGGAAATGGCTCATCCGCAGTTACAGACACAAAGGAAGATTAAGTATGCCAAAGCTGCTCAAATCCCTTCCATGAACTTTTTTTCTTTAAAAAGAAAAGAAAAGACTCCCCAAACCAGTGTTTGTTGCTTTTTTAGACCGGCAAACCGAACCAAACGCATAGCAAAACATGACGTCGTGAGTTCCTGGGTGGTCCATGATGAGGCCATTCAAGTAGCTTTTTGTTGCATTGCTGCCTTCTTTGTACAAAAAAATACACTGGCAATAAGAAGCGACACCAAAAACAAGTTACGTGCTTTTTCGACTTTTACAGTCTCGATAGCCACTGTCCCGATCCTCTGCTCGACTCATTTCCGTAACTCGACACCCGAGCGTCCAATTTCCGCGTTTGAATTTCGCGCGTTTTCGGGCAGCCACGTGTCGCGTGGTCTCAATTTTCCCACCAATTTCCCTCTGGTCATGCCAACTGGCAAAAGTCACATCTTTTACGTTGTTACGTTGTTTTCCAAGCAAAACGTTTTTTTTTTTTTCTTATCACGGAGTAAACTTAACGCCCAAAACTGTAAAATTGTTTTACAACCAATGAAAGCTATACGTTGCACAAAAAGGAGTTGGGAAGCGAGCTTAAAAGTCGCGTAATGGCTCGGTCGTAAGTCGGACGGCGACGCTGACTTCGAGCCAAAAACCACTTTAGTCTTTTTCGGGGAAGATTTGGAACCGACTGGGTGGTCTTTTCTTTTGACTGCAGAAAACGACAAGCAACGTCACCCTTCCTCATCTATTATGTTGACGTCGGCATAGACGAAATTCAACCTTTCACTCAAAGTCCAAAGTGACGACTCTTGTCCTGAAACACTGTGCTCACACAGGAATGTACGAAAACGGCCAATTTTTCCGTAACCATGAACATTGTCGGGCTAAAATTATAGTATGTCCACAATAATTATAACTATAATCCTACTTTACAGGACGATTACCCCCAAGTTTGGAAAATGCAATGAAAAAGAGATTTTTACCTTCAACCCATAATTTTTCGACGTCGGTTTGCATGGTGGCTGACTTGAGTCCGACGCAGAAGGTGGAGAGTACCAAGAGTCCCACAAATAACACTTTTCCGGCATGTCTTTGCACAAAATGACCTAATTGGAATAACTGACACTGCAATTTGGTCCGTAACCACAACGCCGCTTTGTTGCCTGATGCTTTGCCCTGTTGGGGAGAAACAAAACAAAGAAATGAGATCCAAATATTTAGCTTTTTTTTTTTTCAACGTGAGTGCAACGGGTTCATGTGTCAAAGTAAACGAGTCAAGAGATTACAGCACACACATAGATGACATTTGTCATTCAAGTTGAGTCACAACACGTCCATCTTAGCTCCCCAGTCTTTTGGGCTTTGTATTCGAAAGACAACGATAAATATCCGAAAAAAAAGTAAAACTCAAGACCAAAATGGGATGAACTAGAACACCGGCATTAAGACTTTTTGCTGAAAGGAAAAAATCTAGTGGACAGAAAATTAGGAGTGTAAATGCCCACTGTCCCAGGAAATTAGAGAGACCTGTGTTGTAATCTCAAATTTCATCATTACAACTACAAAAAGTAGTTTTCCCGAACTGTCTGTACCAATCTGGAATTCTTGGAATAATGAACAAGACTAATATTATCAACACATATATAATGACTCATTAAACATAGCTATTTATGAGTCCAATATTAAACATTTTTGCTAATGTAAAAATAGGGGTTGTACGGCATGAAATTCACAACAATAAAATACTGTATGCAGAAATGGCAATGTTAACGTATTATGGTATATTATGATAGCACACAGAAAACACGGGACCTTAATTATGAAGTAAATGAATTTAAACAACGATATGCATTATGTTGGAACCTTACTACAAAATTCCTACGAATTGCTTGAAGAAACACTCCGATAACCCTAACTCAAAGTACTTAAGCTTTCTACGCTCATTAGCGCAAATTGCTGCCCATCTTAAACTGTGAAGCTTTGTACGTTTGAAACGCAAAGGAAAACAGTAAACTCGGGACGAAAAAATCTTGCCGGTTTCTGGCTCCTCAGCGGCGCCAACTTCACGAACTTTTTTCTTTTATTTTCTTGTTTCTATCTAGCTCACGCGTTTGTTACGTCGCTCCAGTACTGCGGCCTTCATTTTTTTGTCCCAACCCAACTTCATTTTCGCCTCGGACTTTGGCTTCGGAATGCCCATTAGCGCATACATTTAAACCCATTAAAAAAGAAACTCTGCCGAGTTTCGTAACCTTAACTCTTTCTCTTCCTGTCAAAACCTACTTGAAACTTTTTTTCGCTTTTTATCCGTCTCAGGGATCTTACACTACAATTTTCAACAATGGTAACAATGAGTACCTGAGCTTGCGCTTCTTTTGTTACTGACTTTCATTCTTGGGTCCAGAACTTTATTCAAGCTTATAACGGGGTTAGCCTTTCGCCTTATGTTGGTTCTCTTATCACCTCTGCCACAACTTTAAAATGAATAAATGTACCTCCCCCAAAGTTAGCTGGGCCAAACAGCTCTAACCCGAAAATGCTTTTCAAAAGGTTCTCTTCTTCAACTCAGGTTGTTCAGTACGCGCAGTACGTTGGCCCTTGCGCCTTTTGGTAAAGTTTAGTATGTTGTCGGGGTATAAAAGGTGGTCTGTCTAATAAAAAGGAAAAAAAGCCTTGGCCGACCCCTCGCCGCGTGTGTGCCGGCTGGTGTAGAGTAGTGTGGTGTCCATGGCCCGGGTTTCCTTTGACTAGTGCAAATGCAAAGGCACATGAATAAAGAAGGCCAAGCGACCTCGGCACAGAAAGACGAATAAAAGAAAAGGGGATAAAGAAAACGAGAAGAAAAGAGGACATGGCAAATGCAACAACTAGGCGAAACCTCCGGATCGAGCTAAATTGTTCTCTTTTCCGTGGTCATTTCAAACTGAATTAACTTTTTATTTTAATTTAATTCATAATTGATATACTAAACTACATTTTCCTTACTGCTGCCTTTTTTATCTGGAAAAGGTAGAGTATTAATTTAGTAAAGATAGGCAATTGTGCTAAATTATCTCAAGAAACGGGGCTATCTTAGCTCGACATGTGGGACAAATTACTATGCCGTGCTATATTGGCCTGGAATTGCCCGAAAGGCTCATCTCGCCTAAAATTCAACCCACTACGAGTACGGGTTGTGCTCCTTCGCCTGTTGCCAAAAATGCCGGCAGATGAGGGGTTGGGAGAGAAGAGAGGGAGAGATGGGCGGAGCTGGCTGCCTCGGCTTGAAAATTTACCCAAGGGTTTTTCTTCGACACTGATGTCTTCATCGGCTCTGCCTGCCTCCGTGACGTGCATCGCAATGATGGCCACAAGTCTTAAGATTTACCTTTTGCTCTGCGTCCCTTACAAACAACAATCGCAGGAGCCAAGAAGAAAGTTCCTTGACTAGAAACATACCACCCTTGCGGGGACAAAACTTATTACTAAGCACAAGACGTGTGGGCCTTTAGGCTTGAAGACTTAATTCTGAAATTGCTACTAAACTAAAACTTGGGAAAGAATGTGTACACGTTCTCAACGAACTTTAATGTTATTTTAACTAAGCTTTCTGCACAAACTAAAATTACGCACGGTAAAGACTGCTTATTCTTCTTATTTTTAACTGCGGCAAACTTGAAGTGACCAAGCTCAACGCTACCGTCAAAAAGTACTTTACTAAGTCATGCGAATTATTCAAATTCAAATAAACATTACGAGCATAATAATTAAAATTAATTTTATTCTTAATAGCTCGAGTGAACAAAAGGCATTCCACGAAATTCACCGTTCATAATGTCGAGAAATACTTAACTTTAAACTAGTTTATAAATAAGATGGTTTCAGTTGGAATAGACAAAGTTATTAGTACTGGGATTTAACAGTATGTAAATTTTCGGCGTAAAACTTACTTTGTTGATTTGTGCTAATGCTATCCGGGCGTCCGTCCAACTTGTCCTCGTCAGTAACTCTTCTTCACGTCTTGTTCGACTTAAACTACTATTCCGTTGAAGCGTGACCTGATTAGAAGAACTATTTTTCCCGCTGGTCATCAATGGAGGACCACTTGCCGAAGAAAAACTTTCTTCCACCACTGCACTCTCACTATTCCGAGTACTCGCATGACTAAGAGCATTATTATAGTGGCTCGTACTTGTCGTGGTCATAGCGTGATCGCTGTGACCAGGACTAGGCTGCTGATAGTGTGCTGAATTGAGTGACGGACTACCGGGGAGCGCGTTCCCCCGAACATTGTGGTGGCCACCCATCATACCTGTAATGGCCATGACACTTTAGGGAAAACACTGTAACACTTTAGACGGTTTTAATATATGAGCTTGATCTCCTACACTGGCACGTTTTCCTATAGCGAAACAATGTTGCGTATTACTGCACTGAATTTCACCACTGATTTTGCAGTAATTTTGGTGTTACAAACTTTTCAACGCACTGGGCGAAACGGAATTCCCGCCAAGATAGGGCCAGGGCGGGGCTTATCTAGCAAAGGTTTAAGGTTAGGCACGTAATCCGCTTGGGAGCGCTGGGAACAAGCTTGAGCAGCAAGCGGCCACCCACGTTGTCGTCGACATCGTCGTCCGAAGACCAACAACAACGTGCGGATCGAACAAAACGCTTCTCACTGAGCAGACGGAATTTCCAATGTAGCTGAACACCATTTTTGCATTGACACCTTTAAAACTTGTTTGTATCCATTTTCCTTTGCTTTTAACTTAAGCAAGGCACAATTTCCATGGACGAAACTTTTCGGAGACTTTTACGATTTTTCACGGATATCAACAAACGGATCTTACGAGCCGCCGGGTTTCAACTTACTGGTTTTACGTGTGAAACATTTTCCATGAATTATGGAATAATTCTAGCGATTTACACACGTTGCAAGGCTTTTTTCTATTGAACACACTGATTAAATGGGAAAACTTGAGGTGACTTCAGTAAGGTATGCATTAAGTAAGACTTTGTACTAGAAGTTTCAACACATCTTTGTTTCCAGCGATCTGTGACCATTCGCAAGCGCTCTCGTCTGCAGACTGTCAGACTGTTGCGGGTCCAGCTGGGGAACTTGGTGGGGACTTGGTTCGTTAGAGGAACCGCCACTTGGGTTACCAGCGGAGCGGGATAGGGACAAGACACAGAGAGGGAGCTACGGGGCTAATTTGGACCCAAGCGTCAGATGGTTAAGGAGTAGCCTACTGTAATACAGGCCAGTGGTCCCTTGTCGTGCCCTTTTGGCTCGCTTGTGGCTGTTCAAGGGGAAAAAGCATACAGCCACGCTAAAGCGGGTTTTGGAGTCTCTTTTTCGTCTTTCTCTTTCTTACTTTTTCGCTCCTTTTCGCTCTGTGAGAGAGCAGCAGGAAGGAAAAGGAAGGTCATGATTGATGGTCGCTCCAAGAAGGCACTTGGATTGGCTAGAGGCCTTTACGCCGCAGCATTAGTTGCCCAGCAACGACTTCCCACGGTGCTGACCGTGGACCACACACGAGGATTTTGCCCGTTTGCTTGCACAGCTCCTAGTATGGGATCCCGCTTAAAAAAAATCATAATACATTTTTACAAAGAAGAGGAAGATCGCTACTTTATACGCTCTCTGACCTCCGATTTCAAAGAATTACCAGTTCTAAATTAAAATTATTTTGTGCTTAATGTATTGCAAACATATTTTGCGTACAACAACAAATCGAGTTTCGGTTTACACGGGGGATTTCAACGTT
This sequence comes from Triops longicaudatus, assembly GCA_022885665.1. Lineage (NCBI taxonomy): Eukaryota > Metazoa > Arthropoda > Branchiopoda > Notostraca > Triopsidae > Triops > Triops longicaudatus. The sequence goes on along the minus strand of JAGQDJ010000202.1, from coordinate 666,461 downwards.
GTTTTCCATTACGCAATACCTCCGGTGGACTCCTTTAACGCGGCATTTAACCCCGAGGATAGTGAAGCAGGAATTGCGGGATATTTTTTTAACAAAGTTAACGAGCTCTCTGGAAATAGAGAGTTACAGGTCGTAGTTAATTACTCTAAACACTGTGTTAAATAGTGTTAGAAGGTTCAATTAAAACGTTACCTAAGCTGACATTTTCGAATCCCAATTCTACCACTATTATTTAGGGACGTCTACAACGTAAGAATTTGGGGTTTCGTTCCTCACAGTTCCATGGAGTAATTGAGTGAGGATGGAAGAGAAGGTGCAAAACATTTTAGACACTTACCGGTTTTTCTTGGGAGTAAGTACGGTGGGTAATTGGATTAAGCTTTTTTTCTGGTAGAAGGGAAATGAGATAAGGTAAAATTAATGGTGGGGAAGGCTTGTGTGCACCACCTTTTTCTGAAGCATTGTGCGTGAAGTTTCCAGCTTTGGTACGGGACAAAGTGTAACTGCAAAAAAAGAAAAGAAACAGGAGGTTTGTGCAGTCCATTGCGAAAAAAAAGTCGAGAATTATTTATGACATGGGGGATAACCGGTTTGTCCCTTTGGCTAAGAGGCTAATCACTCATGGAAGCGTAAAGGACTTGCCACACACCAATCTTGTCCCATTTATAAGCAATTAACATTAAACTTTTTGTTTGTTAAAACTTAGTCCATTTGTTTCTTTTAAAAGCTCAGTAATGTTATCAAAAAGGATCGTTTCAAATTTCCCACCGTTTTAAATAGAGTTTGTAAGGAGGAGACGCAGATGCCAAGAATGCCTTGAATAACGATCAGAGCGCCACTGTAAACGGGTAGCGCGGGAAGATTCAAAGAAGGAGTATTTGAGAAGTTCGCCGTCTGGTGCTGGGCGCGAAACGAAAGGCGGTTGCGCTTTCCGGTGAATTTTGCTATGCTTTTGCCATGACAAGCGTCCCTGATCGTGTCGGTGGGCCACCTCGTAAGTACAACGAATTGAAAAACGAGCTTTAGAAGGTAAAAAGCGCAAAGTAAGAAAATAAAGTAGAAGGGATCCCGTCATTCAGCACGGCTACTGGCCTGGTGTAAAACGGGCGCTTCTTTTGAGAAACAGAAAGACCGACCCATTTGCGTCCACCACGCTTAAATCAAAGAACTTGTTGCCGGCTATTTGAGGTGGAACATTCAACCCGAATTCCAGCCAAAAGCTTTTTAAATATTATTAATGTAATTGAAAGAACTATACCGACATAATGTATTACGCTTGCCGTCTCAGAAGAACCGAAACGTTTCAAGCCGGGTCTTATTCTTAACCTTTTCTTTCAGATTTCGGAGATGAAAGACTGAAAAAGAAGCGTAAGGAAAAGAAAGCGAGAGAAGCATAGGAAGCCTAATTCGTCACGATACTTGTACTGCAACTCCGTTACGTATTCCATGTTTACTCAAACATTCCAAGCGCTTTGTAATTAAGTAACATCACTCGCCTTTCCGTTTCCCATGACGCTCCATTGCACATTACCAAGCCGCCTGAGATTTCTCGTTTAGGAGAGAAAAAAGGTGCGCTCAAAAAAAAAAAAAAAAAAAAAAAAAAAAAAGCGCAGGCAGAATACTGTCAATATTAAAGTCTATAATTTGAAAATCCCACAACTTTCATAATAGTATTTTTCCGCTCAGTTGTGAAATATAGAGACAGGAAACTTATTATAAGATTTGTACGTGCATATATGATGAGCCTTTCGACTCAAATTGGAGTTAAGTGACGGTATGTATTTAAAAACGTATGCTTGAAAGACTGTAGTGGAAAAGCGTTTCCACGTTTTAAAAGGTTGTTCTCAGACTTCACTTAATTGTGTGAAGCGCTGACTAGAGAGAGTTTTTCAAACAGTAATAACAGCTTTACAGTCCAAAGGTGTCATCTGATGTACATTGGTGAATTACTGGATGTCAGAATTTAGGAGTAATAATGCGACCGAAGCAATCAGTAGCCTCTTTGTGGGTTTCACTCCATTCATGTAAACAAGAAATACCAAACGAACAGATTAAAAAAAAAAAAAAAAAAAAAAAAAAAAAAAAAAAAAATCGAGAATTCTACCCGTTACTGATAATAAGCGATGGCGGGAAACAAAAAGCATCACACAAATCCTTGGAATACTTGTTTTGTTATCAACATGGCAAGATTTTGAAGTTTCCTACAGATCGAGTCTAACAAGTACCGAAAAGTCATCAGGACAAATGTTGAGTATGGTCCAAAGCTAAAAAAAAATGTAAGACGCATGCAAGTACTGAACGTAAAATAATGCGAAAGCACGCTTTACAAACGTTTAGAGTTTAGGAAGATTTTGATTGGTTAATGCGCATTTAATGCTTGAACTTCTCTATCCATTCAAGTCCTATTGGATATAAGTTTTATCGTTCATATAACAATATATGATGTCAAAAACCAGACAAGTAAACTTCAGTAACTCTGTTTACGTTCTGAGAAATCAGGAATGCGGGTGGTATTGGGGGAATTTTGATTTCTGAAGGATTTAAGCTTCTTTTGGGCGTGAAGATGACCTTCGAGGACGACATTTCGCGATAAGGATCCAAAGGTGTGTGGTAGGGCAGTTTGGGAACGCAAATCCGGATAATACTCCAGAAGCTCGAAGGATTTTAGGGGAGAGTCTCTGGGGGGTTCTCCCCTAAGGTGTTGCAGGACAGGTGACAAATGAGTTGTGGGCCCCCACCTAAGACATCCGTCTACTTTTTTGGATGGCCTTTTATTTCTTGTTCGCTTAAACAAGACTGTGGAAGCCCTAGGCTAACTTAAGAGACACTCCTTGATTGTATGGACATTACTATGTATTGTTAATCCATAACTTCTCCACGGGCGGTCTGCTTTATCTGATTGTATGCATCAGATCTCCTCATTCCAATTTCAATTTCGGAATCTCTCTTTTATGCCTTATCCTAGCAGTTTTTAACTCCCTTTCCCCTTTTATATACATCCCAAGATTGAAAGGTTCGGAAATAAATCACCCAAAAAATTGAAGAATCTGACACGAGCCTGCGCACGCAAATGTTATTCTTCTTTTCTGTTGAAATTTCAAGCTATTCATCCAACGTGTTGTTCTGTACAGCCCACTGTGATCAAATCGCTTAATTATTTCTCGTCAAGTTTGTGCTCTTGGCTGTAGACCAGCAAATCCCAGTTCTTCTGTGGTCTTGGACCTCATTTCATACTTCACGAAAAACTGCGGGTCCCCTATTACTGCCTTACAGAAGCCGCGGACCCCATCGTGGTACCAATTAAATACACAACAACTAGAGCCAATACCGAGAAAACTGCGGTAGACCCTTGAACCGCATCTAGGGATTCAAGTGGGGTCTCCGAGTCGAAAATTGAGCAGTTTCTTTGGACTAAACACAAAGCTAACGACTTCACTCCCATCGCGAATTATTTTTTCAACGCGTACGAAACATGTGCGTTAACGGTGATCACTTAAGAAGAGCTAATGCGCAATTTAGAGCGACATTATTTAGCAAGAACTGTCATGTTCGTAGTAATAGCTGTTGTAGTAATGTTACTAGTTTGTGGGAAGCAAAACTTCGTACTCCTAACGCTTTTAAAAAGTCTACATTTGTAAACACGTAAACTACACTACGTCTTTGTACACTGTACCCGAATGTAAAGTAATCATGAACGCGTTAACAGTTAAAAAGCGTTAGCTTACAATTCTGTTGCATGATTACGTCTTTCTTGCAAATGACTAACACTACGCGAGGTTACCCTGTTTAGGAAGCATTTGATAAGAGAATTTGCAGAAAAAGTTTTTCACTTCGATTTTTGCATTGTATTTGCTCCAAAGCTTGTCCATTTTTCAATTTCGTTAAACTTTTAGTACTACGACAACTTGGGTGGTCTGCTGGTACTTCCTATGGTGTGTTCTCTTTGGGTCCTTGCTGCCACCCCAACGACCACCCCCCTCTATCTTTCCAATCCACCCTAAACCCACATACATATATCCCACCCCACCTTAATTCTTGGCAAACTCTCCTCTCCCTCCTCAACAACCCAAAGGCTTTAAAACTGTATATGTACGGCATGGGGTATCTCTCCATTACAAACAGCCATTGACGGAGGAGAAGCCTGGGTGCTGTCAAAGAGTAAAAGTTCTAATCTCGACGCCCCAACTTGGGTGGTCCTTTTTACTACTCACTTTACTTTACTTACTTACTCACTTAAAGCCCCCAAAAACTTTTGGCCCGCCGATGTGGCGGTGGACGCTGAAACAAGTCTATAGGGCTTTTGCAGCCACCGATTTTTTATTTTCCTTTTTATTAGAGGAAACGAGAGGGCACAGAGCGCATTTTAACTTTGGGGAGTTCGTTCGCAAATTGACCTGAACAACGTGCCCCTAGAAAATAAGAAAAACCGTTTTTCAGTCAGGAGACGTCTTCTTTTCCTTGTCACATGGTCCGTCAAGTGTCCCGTCGAAAGAATAAGAAAAAAAGCGAGTTGGTGAGCAAGACCCAGAGGTCTTGGTTCCGGTACGGTCATGAAACGTGGCAAGACCACGGGATATCTTGACATAATGTAGAGGACCACCACCACCATCGCCCTGGAAACACGGTGTATTTGTTCGAGAAGAAGAAAACGGGTGGTTGTCCACGATGGCGGTTGCAAGAGCTGTGTTTTTTCACGCTTGAAGGACTTAAGCATTGAATTCCTTAGTTGCTGACTTTGCTGATCACGCGGGGCATATCTGAGAGAAAGCCAATTCTTATTCCAGCTTAGTGATTCATGGAGAAGATGTTCTTTAACCAACTAACGGAATCAAAACTTAATCTCGAAAACTCCCTTTCTGTCCACAAAGCCCACTAAATGATACAAGATAATTTAGACTCCCTTACAGCATCGTGACCTACCGCAATGTATGAAGCAACACACATGGCATGGCAATGCATTCTTTAATTACATAAATTGCCAGAGGGTGATACACTCCAAAAAACGAAACCATCACTAATTGTTGCACTACCCTGTGTCGTTTGCGTTATGTTAAAACAGAGTTTTTTAACATTCTTGCTTATATCCGAATGTTCATTTCGGAGGTAGTAGAACTTTCAATGGCATTTTTTGTAGCTCTTGAAAAGACTAATTTGATTCATTACCAGGGGATCTTATACTAACTCGATTCATTTCAGGGCGAAAACAAGGCTTGAACGCTTGAAGTCATTTATTTATAGAAACAAAAGTAACTCCAAAGCAAAGGAGTTTACTTCGTGAGAAATCAAGAAGCTTGGAGGATTTAAATGGTAGAAAAGAGTGTTAGGGATGAACCAAGTTGTATACAAGAAGATCTATTGAAAAGGGATCCTGACACCCCTTTTAGGGTGGTGGGAGGGGTTGAAAATCTATTGTGTACTAGGTTATGTTGGTCATGAGTGAAAAGGAAACGGCTGTTTATATTCGGTATGAAATTTTCGGGTTTTCTTCTATCTCTCCCTTCACACTCACCCTGGAAAGCTGGTAAAGGGAGTTTTTCAGACAATGAAGAGCGAGTAGAGAAGATCCCGAGAGCCAAGGCGTGAAGGCAACGTGGGTGGCCTCATTAAGGCAACCGTTTCTCGACATTGGACGCGGACCATAACCCATTCCGTTCCGCCTTGCAAAACGAAAGCTTGCCGGCGCCATTTGTGGGGGAGGTCTTCTTATACGGCGTGCTGTAACAAAACGTTCAAGAGAAAAAAAATAACAAAATGAAATAAAAAGTATATCTTCAGGCAGAAATTAATGGACAGCCAAAGATTACGTGACGGTTGGCCCCAACCGTAGGGAAAATTCTAGTTATGTACACGCGTACGGACGTACGTGGATGTGAGCATTTGAAAAAAACTAGAAAGATTTATGGGGAGACCAAAACTTTTCTTACAAATGCCCTCAAGTCAAGAATAGTTAACTGGTCCCCCTCCCTCCAACTTAACATCCTAGCGAGATCTCTTTTATTATTTTTATTTTTAATGTTATAGCTTTGGATAGGTTTCTTTAAATGTGATAGCTTCTCCGGTTTGATAGCATTGCAAAACTTTTTTCTTTCTCCATTTCTTTCAGTACAACGAACCTTTTGTGGTAAGGCTACCGAGCGGAGAGTCTGTCACTTTTAGGAAGACGACAATAGTTCATTTTCTCCGGTTGTCAATCGTCTGTCGTTCTTTTTCGGTCAAAGGGCCGTTTTACACGGTTTGTTCTAGGTAGAACGAAAGGTCCAAAAGCTATATGGGTGTCCGATTGTCGTAAACTCTCCGTGTAGAGAACGGATCTTAAGAAAAAAATCATGTAAAGATTTTTCTACCTTTAGTTCGTTCTTCACTCTCTTTATTAAGAAACTTTCCCATGACACTTTGAGCGGTAGGTCTTGACTTTATTTCTGTTCTTATTTCCTTTACTGGAAGGTTCTGCAGAGAACGTAACTATGCAGAGCTGCTGTGGTATTTTTTTTTACAAAACTTCTTTTTTTGCTTTCCTTTGTACCCTGTTCTGCCTTAACGAGTAAGGAAACTATTAAGTGTACTGATAATTACGTACAGAGGCTATTAAACTTACCGATAATTATGGTTTGCCTTCATTCTCCTTTAGGGAACGGTGAGTTCCGGTTCTAAACTAAATACCGACTATGTGTACGTCGGATTCTCAGCTGAGAGTGTGTTCAAAGGATGCGAAAAATGTGTTGCAGTTGGAAGTCGAATTTTCTATGCTAACCACACGACAAGACAAAACCGATAATGACCAATGCTCTTTAAGGACCGTAAAATGAAAGCTCTGTTATATGGATTTGTGAAACAAATATATTTCTAATATAACTTTTTTCATCAGCAAATCATCAAAGCAATTTGTCCACGAACTCTTACTTAATTATTAGCTTTTATAATTTCCTAATGCACATACATTTCGCATTCAGTATTAATTAGACTTCAGTAAAACCTCGAATGAAAACCGTTAATAATGGTTAAAGTGCACACGTCAACATTTCCCGGCCGAATGAAAAGCATTTAAGCAAGAGGCTGTCCATCGAATAGACATTTATTTAGAAAGTTTGAAGATAATCTGATAATAAAGATGTTGTAATAAGGTTGCAGTGCAACTTTTAGACTGTGATCTGAACCCTGGATACAGCAATTATGGAGGCAGAAACACCGACGAAGATAACTCAAACTACGACCGACTGTATTTTTTCTGCCACGAATACATTTCTTCTAGAGTTTCTGGATTAAGTACTGAAATGTTATTTACGGGATAGTGAATAGCAGTTAAAAGAATTTTACTGCACGTAAATTTCTAGACTTTCGCAAGTTAAACTGAGAACTTGCTGGCTTTTTCGCAACGTTACAGTGAATGCATTCTTTCGCCATCTGTATAAAACTTATTAAACTATTGGATCTTAGACTAACCTGCGAAACGCAATTTTCCAACACTCGTTTTTTCCTGACTTTAGTTCATGTCAAGCAAGCAGGTGGCCTTTGAGTCATACAATGGAAAGTAAATAAATGATCCAAGTTTACGAAACACCTAGCACTGTCGAAAAATTGATTAAAAACTCAATAACAGCATTTAAGTAAAAACAAGTATGTATAGTTTTGAAGGCAATTTTCGCCGCAAACCTCTGCAAAATTTAGGAGGTGTCAGCCGAAAAGAACAGCGGGATTCGTTATTATCGCGAGCACACTTGGAGCGACAAAAGAGAGAAGTAAACACAATGATTAAAGTTTGAGCAAATACAACTATTAAAATTATATTCATAATTAATATGAACTAGGAGCTAAGAAAGCAAATTGAAAGCGCCGTAAAAATCCAAGCATTCGTTCGGGGATTTTTGGTTCGTTCTCATCAAAAGAAAGTCCATCGTAAATTGTTCGAAGATCTACAAAACTCCCTGCAAAAAGTTCCCAACATCTCAAATTTGGAAACTTTAGCTAGATTGTTAAAATACATCAGTCTTTTCTATGAAGAAAAGTTGGACTCTTCAAAGTTGGTATGCGAATTTTTTTTTATTGTATACGACGTTCGCGCTGCTCGTTATCGCCAGTAATCGTGAGCTGTTTGTGTACAAGCGGTTTGAATTGCTTTCTTTATGTTCTTAATAGAATTGGCTCTCACAGTTGCTTTTAAAAGCATTTGCTTCAGTAATTCAAGCCTGTCAAGATCAAGGGAATCTCTGGCCCTTGAGACTCGCCAAATATCTGCAAATTACGCTCCGTCACGTGGTTTACGTGATCCAAAATGATTTGGAAAGCAAATTTCCTCTAGCTGTCCATTTCAGGATCTTAGAGTCAGCAACAAATAAAGATTTGTGGACTAAACATAGCGGGGAACCATATTTGGCCCATATGCTATATTATGTCCTCAAAAATGGTAAAATATAAAGTTGAAATAGCAACCTTCAGGTGCACATCATTGCAAAAGTTCTTGCTTTTTTACAGGTTATTATTTCAGCCTGAGGTACATAATTGACTCCAAAGTTCCCCCTATGCTAAACAAAACGTCCAGGCCGCCCACTGCACTCGCTGCTAGTCTTATTGACTTGCTGTTGAAACCTTTACAAGTATCCTGTGCAGATTCTAACTACAAGTAAAACAAAAAAAAAAACATGAAAGAAAGAAAAACTAAGTAAAATAAAAATAAAATATAATAATACTAAGAAAAGGAGTTTAAAATTCAAACACAGAATTGAACAAATAATTTGAACTTTAATAATATTCATTTTTGCTTGTCTTTCATTTATTCACAGAAAAATCGCTATGACAGCATTTTCTGAAGCTTTCCTCATGAAAACGTATTCCGAGCAAGTGGATTACTTAGTTTTGCCTTCCATAGCAAACTTCGGTAACCGTTTCCCACTTTTGGAGCTCATTCAAACAGTTTCAAGCTACCACAAAGATGTAAATCCCTGGCTGTGGAACAGTTTACTTATCTTAGGCCACAACCATTCGAGTAAATGGTGTAAAATCCGCTTTCATGTTAGATGTTGACCTTTATTTGTCTCACAGGTTTGAAAGATCCACAGATTTTAAGTCAGTATTTGGCAGTTTTGGGCCAACACGCTTCATGCCTCTCTCAATATAAAACCGTTTCAATTGATCCAACGGATGATGATGACCTGGAAGATGAAAGTGATGTAGAAATGTCGTCTCCTGGAAACGAAGACATCAGAGCCTTGGTGGGAAACAGCATTCTTCTGCTAAATGAATCATCATTCGTGCAAAATATTATCACCGTGGTAGACCGTACTCAAGCAGGACCGGAAACTTTGTCAAACTTATGTCAGATTTGTCATCAGTTACTGCTTGCTGACAAACTGGCATTACACCGCAATCGGTAATTGCTTAAAGTACATAATTATTTTTTTTTGCAAATAAATTTATTAAATCTTTAAAATTGCGTAGGATTCTTTATACATTAGCCTTCAAGCCTTCGGTTCTGCGCCAATTGTGGGCCATAATTCAGAAAACGTCTCAAGTTTCCTTATTCAGCTCTGAAACAAGACCGTTGGTTCAGATACTGGCGAAAGGAATGGCCATGTCTTTGGAAGAAAGTCGGAAAATTATTCCACTGTTAGCTGTTTTTTGCGCGTTATTTAGCCACTTGCTAATTACACTCCATGATGATGAATTCTACGGCGAAATTTCAGGTAAGACATTACCTTCCATAAATATATATATTCTGTACTGAAAACCCCATCGACCTATTCCTGTTTGTAAAATCCTTGTCATGTAATGTGTGACTATCTCGGATTCTACGTTAACTTTGTTATTTTTTAAACTTCCAGGGGATTCTAGCAAAGGGGGTGTCAGAGCGATGCCGTTTGCAATTTACCAAATCATTGATATGTGTAACATGTTGAAAGACGTTTGCTTGGGTCTGGTGGAATTAGCGTATCCGGATTCGCGGGCTGAAAGTCATCGGTTTGCGCCACTGAGTCAACAGCGGAACTCCAAAGTGGCGGAAGAGACACAAAGCACGCAAACTTGGATTCACCTCTTTAAAGTAAAACTATCTACTAAGTATACGAAGTGGAAAAATACTTCGAAATCGCTACATAACAATTATATTGGCATTTTTGAATAGGTTACTGTCCATTTAGTGAGACAATTGCATAGTCGAGATACCAAACGGCCATTTTGTCCTCCAAATCTGTGGATTTCGCCGAGAGTTTCGCTGCCTCAAGACAAACCACAAATTTCCTTTCGTAGAGGTCAAACACGTCCATACCGACCTTTCAGAGGTCTTATGTCATTAAGTAGGACCCAGCTAGGTAACATTTTTATGTTGTGTTTCTATTTTTAATATTAAAATCATATATCATATTAAGATTAATATCAGATCTTTTTAGACGTCCAATAATCTCAGCTCAAGTTATCGTACAAATATGTTTGAAAAGAACTTTGTTTTTATGTTATATTTATTTTTCCTTGTCATTGTCTATACTGTAGAGGATGAAGGGCCACCCTTGTCCACAAGAGAAGTTCGCACTTTGGCGGTTTTACGAGAGATTCCTTTCGTAATATCGTTTCCTGACCGAGTGCGAGCGTTCCAGCAATTATTAACGGCAGACAAGCAGCAACACCAGGGTGATATGACACATTTTTTGCAAGGCGCAGCCATCAGCGTCATGGTACGCAGGAACTACTTATACGAAGATGCCTTTGAGAAACTTTCTCCTGAAAATGGTAGCTTGTATGATATTTTTTCGTGTGTAATTAAAACCTCACGTGCATGTTTGGTGTTGTTGTCTAGAACCAAATTTGAAGCTCAAAATGAGAGTCCAGCTCATTAACGCTGTCGGTTTGGATGAAGCTGGCATTGATGGTGGAGGAATCTTCAGAGAGTTTTTAACAGAATTGCTGAAGACTTCGTTTGATCCGAATAGGGGATTTTTTAAGATGACAACTGATAACTTGATTTACCCGAACCCGAACGTGCATCTCATCGTAGAAGACTTCCCTAAACATTATTACTTCATAGGGCGTATGCTAGGCAAAGTAATTAGGGCAAAAAAGTGACTCGATTTTCTTTCGTTTTAATTTAATTTCATTATTATTAATTAGGCTCTGTACGAAAATTTGCTAGTGGAGTTACCGTTTGCAGATTTCTTCTTGTCAAAGCTGTTGGGTCAAGCTACGGCAGATATTCATCATTTAGCATCTTTAGATCCTGTATTATATCGGAACCTACTGTCATTGAGACATTACGAGGGAGATGTTTCGGAATTGGGCTTGGATTTCACGTTAGTCAGCAGCGAGTTGGGGGAAACTAAGGCAAGTTGTAATTGTTTATGTTTGCGGTGGTGCCTCAACATACTGCACACCACGACGTATTGATGATGGTTTGTCATTCAAAAGCCACAATTCACTTTATTAAAGTAATTCAATTGCAATAACTGTCAAGAAAATTCATAATGAAGAAAGTTTACTGCTGTCTGCATTGGACTTGTTGTATCGGTCAATTTTCTTTTTTACGTTTTCGGAATTAAGTGTGTTCAAATCATTTTACGTTTGCATTAGCTGTCTTTTTTTTGTGTTTCGCTGATTTCCAATGTGATTAGGTTGAAGAATTAAAACCCAATGGATCAAATATTCCTGTCACGGCAGCTAACCGTATCGAATATATTCACTTGGTGGCAGATTACAAACTTAATCGCCAAATCCGCTTACAATGTCAAGCATTTCGACAAGTACGTTGATGAATTAATTGAAAAGATTTTTTCGCATTGTATAAAAATTTCCGTGTGTAGATTTCATTATTATTGCTATCTTTTTCTTCACAGGGGCTTGCAAACGTGGTTGACATTGAGTGGTTACAAATGTTTAATTATCGTGAGCTGCAGATTCTAATTTCGGGGGCTTACACGCCCATAGACGTCGAAGACCTAAAGCGGAATACCAACTACGCAGGCGGCTACAGCCCGGAGCATCCCGTCATTAAGAATTTTTGGCGCGTGGTCGACAGTTTTGACGATACGCTTCGCCGAAAGTTGCTTCGTTACGTCACTAGTTGCTCCAGACCGCCTTTACTCGGTTTTAAAGTAATTGAATTATTTCCTACATTCGAAGGGGTTATTTAGTATATATAATACATCGCTTATTTCATAGTTAAACGGTTTAAATATTTATCAATTATTTGTTTTTGTTTCATTTTCTGCCCTTTTGAAGGAATTGGATCCTCCATTTTGTATCCAGAATGCTGGTGCAGAAGACCGATTGCCCACCGCCAGTACTTGTATGAACTTGTTAAAACTTCCGGAATTTAAAGACGAAGCTGCGCTACGGACTAAACTCCTTTACGCGTTAGAATCTGGCGCCGGTTTCGAATTAAGCTAATTTTGGAAGTTTTCTGGGAAGTGTAAAAGAAACGTTTAGCACAGAAAGTGAAGGTTAATTAATTTCACTTTTAATGTTTGGATTTGTAATGTCTTCTTTTTTATTTACAAAATAGAATTCTATCAAAACTGACTTAAGAGTTTTCAAATATATATAAACGAATCAATGCACATTCATACAAGAAAAGAACAGTTAAAGTGATTACTTGTCTTCGTCGGGGACATGATCTCTCCAAACAAAAATTTTCCCTTGTGTAGCAGTAATTAAGCAAGTTTCACTTGGATGGGGAGTTAAAGAATGCACTACACGGGTATCAGGGTGCACAATTTTAGCCAAAACGGTTCCTTGGACTAACGACCATATGTAGACGTGTCCATCTTCTGACCCGCTTATAATTTGAGTATCTGTATGGTTTAAACAGCTGTCAATGCGATAGTCCTTATTTGAGTGACCGGTATACCTTGAACAAAAAGGAAATCAAGGCTTAGTCTCAATATGCCATGAGATATGAAAATGATACTAAAAGTAACACAGATGGAAATTAAATCGTCCAACAAGTCTTCATAGGGCCTATAATAAAGATATGAACTATATAGCTACCTATTCAGAAATGTAATTACGGTTAAATGAGAGCTCTTGAAGTGCACTTCATAAAATATGAGAGCTCTTGATGCAATAAAGCGTTACGACAGTTAACACTAACTAAAGTGGAGAAAAGTTAATACTCTTGAAGCATTTCGCCAGTGTCCTTGTCCATAAGCCGAACGGAACTGTCTAAGCAGCTAACGACTAAGCCTTGTCCGTCACGTGTGAAATTGACACACGAGACAGAATGACCCATTTCGTCCGTCATAAGTTGTCCATTCCGGATATCGTAACGACGAATTTTCCCGTCACCAGATCCGCTTAAAATTTCATGATCCGACGTTTGCACAGATGTAACACTATCTTTGGCCTCTTCCATGACCTTAAACCAAAATAAGGTATTTACAAGAAAATAAAATAACCGATGACAATTTATTTTTTATAAAAATAATAAAACCATCGAGAAAGAGTACTTGAATTGGCGTGTTCTGCTTAGTGCGGCAATCCCAGCACCGGACAGAACCGTCTACGGAACCGGAGACGGCCAAGGTTGATTCTTCATTAAACCGAACTGTATTAACGGTAGCGATGTGTCCACGAAATTTTCTAATAGCTTGTCCTGTGCTTACATCCCATAGAATGACCGATTTATCCATACCACAAGATACAATGTGACTGGAAAATTGAAAGATAGAGATATTCGCTGACAGAAATATAATATATTATACCTGCTGTCACAAGAGCCTTGTGCGTCCAAGACTTCGTAACCATGACCTGAATATGTCTTCAAGGTTAAACCTTTATAAGGATTCCATAATTTGAGACTTTTGTCCGATCCACACGTAATACAGTAGTTACCATCGACTAATTAGAAAAGAATGAACATGAGTTTTTTTTAAATAATTTTTTCGGACCATACCATTAAACCTAACTGCCCGTACGGCACCTTGTTTGCAATCAATGCTTTTAATTAGAACAGAGGGGATGTTCTGGGTACTTGTTGCCATTCTTTTACTTTTATATCTTGAAAATTTGCGCGCAAGGAGCGTACTTACAACGGATTTTGTTTACGCTACTAGTATTTTTGACCGCTCAAGTGATGCTATCGCCATCTTTTAAACTAGAACGGAGAAACTCCGAAGGTGATGTTTCCCGTCGAAGAAAAGTAATTTATAGTCATTTCAAGACAGGAATTAAATTTGATGAAAATTTTAGATTACTGAAAAATAAAAATTTTAACGCAAACCTGTTGAGTATATTTGAGAGACAATTGACGCCAAGTTTTACTTTCGCAAATTTATCTACGACAATTTTCTCAATTGGTCATCATCATGAGTTTTTAGTACTATTTTCTAAACTTATGCTATTTTAAATTACGAGAGATACGAAGACGACGATGTTCTTGAAAAATGTACAAAATTTTCTTTCCTTTCGTTAAAACACAATGTAATTTAAATATTGAACGATTTTTCGTTTAGTCAGGCCATCACACAGGGGCGTTCACCAATGACGTCAGAGTGACACAGGTAGTGTTTTTCGGGCTGGGAAAGCACTATTATGGTGGTAAAAATTAATTAAATTTTAAGCCTTATTACCTTTGAAGGCTTTAGCTTATGCATGTCGTCTAACTCTTTGTATGTAGTGTTGTGTCGTGTTTCGTTAAACTACCTGAATTGCGTGTTACGTTTTGAGTTAAAAGGTTTTCGTACTGCCAGACGCCATTTGCTTTTTTTGCGATTTGGGTCTATTAGTGTGTATGTTTTATGAGCTTTTTGTGGTCTTTTACTAGAGAAACATTGCTGAATCTCAGCAAAGTGGGACCATGGCTCAAACAGGACTGGCTCGCTATGAAATTTCTTCTGAATTGCAAGAACTTTTGTTGGAATTTACAGTCCATTGTCTGGTGGAACGACCGGTCAATCTAGTCGTGTTTGCTGCCGATTATTTCACCCGTTTAAGGGACCAGCAAGGCAATGGAAGGTTACGAGAGGACTCGGAAGATTCGATGTTAACAGACGAGAGTGATGAGCCTATGCCCGGTAAATTTCTACAATTAACAGCGTCTCTTCAAAGCGATAATTGCAAATAAAACTCGAACGATGCAACAGTTTGCATTGTAACCTGTTGTAATTTAAAACTTAATTCTTAGAACCCCCATCGAGTCGATTTTCGCGAAGAAAATCTGTTTTCGCCGAAGCTTACGATCCAGAAGGAGATGACGATGAAGCGGAGAAAGTGATTTACCCCAAATCTGATGAACAACGTCAAAGATTATCTGAAGCAGTGAAAAATATCTTTTTATTCAGATCTCTTGACCCAGTAAATATTCAAAAATTTAATTGTTTACTTCTCAATGCTCATTAGTGAGCTTTCGTTCTTTGTGGTACAAAGTAAATTAAATTTCATATAATCTTTGTATAGGAGCAAATGCAAGATGTCTTGGATGCAATGTTTGAGCGTTTGGTCAACGATGGAGATTTTGTTATCAAGCAAGGAGACGACGGTGACAACTTCTATGTCATCGAAAGGTAAAGGAGAAGAGATAACAAAGGATTTTTTAAAATATGGTGACTAAACATAGTGTTAAAATATTTAAGGTAGAATATATTATAATTAGATCTCTGCTTGTGCACTTGTTCTCCTTTTCCTCAGTGGTTCGTTCAATATTTTTGTGGGAGACGAAGAAGGAGTGCCGCGTTTAGTGGGTCGCTACAACAACAGCGGAAGTTTTGGCGAATTGGCCCTAATGTACAACATGCCCCGAGCTGCGACTATCCAAGCTGATGGCCCCGGGTCTTTGTGGGCGATGGATCGACCGACTTTCCGTCGTATTCTCCTCAAGAACGCTTTCCGGAAAAGGAAGATGTACGAGACTCTGTTAGAAGGCGTTCCTTTACTACGTTGCTTAAAGGTACGTCTATTTGTGTAGTAACTTTCTCCACGTTACGGGTTACACACAACATGCTTTGTTTGCAATAGGTTTTTATCTGACTTTCTATTTGCACTTCAATTTTTATTTTCAAAACAGGCTTATGAACGTATGAATTTGGCTGATGCGCTGGTACCTCGCACGTACGCAGACGGGCACTGTGTAATTCGCCAAGGAGATAATGCCGATGGAATGTATTTTGTCGAAGATGGAACGGTGCAGATCTCGGTCGTGAATGAGAACGGTCAAGAAGCGGAAGTAAGATTTTTATTTATCCGTTTTTAACGTTTCGTTTCATGTACGTTTCTTAATTATCCTGAGATACTCGTGAAATAGATTTTTTAATATCCTTTTAAAGTATTTTTTTTACTAATATTTCTACCATTTGTTGAACTTGTTCGTTATGAATAGCGTTTGTTTTTTGGACATCGTTCCAAATATGAGAAGCGGAATTTCCAGCATAAATTGGGGTGTACTTAGCTATCGAGTGACTGGGACTGTTTGTTCAGATTACCTTAACGCTTGTAAATCCTCTTTCAGAAGATTTGAGGCCCCATGGGCAAGTCTTCTCTATTTTGTTTATATGGCTTTACTCGTACTGTCCGAAATAAGAAGTTGTGTAATGTGATCTGAACGTTAATCGAAGTGCTTCGTTTACTACAGGTTTGTCTTGGCTTCATATCAAATATGAGTATTTTTGCTTCCATTTTCCTTGTGTGGTAATTGTGGTCCCTTTTTAACCGAGCTAGTCGAGTTTAGTAAATTTTTCTTTGTATAGTTTTCAGACTTGTGTTTAAAAAGGAGTAGTGTCTAGGGTATTATAGTTTGTGAAATAACGCAAAAAGGTTCGATGCCAATTCATTTTCCCCCCTCTATTTTAGGTGAGTCGCATTTCAAAAGGAGGCTATTTCGGAGAATTAGCCTTGGTGACACATCGGCCACGTGCCGCATCCGTCAACTGTATAGGACCAGTTCGACTAGCTTGTAAGTAGATTTGCCAACAAAAAAAAAAGTTCTGGCTAGGTTTACGAAGAATTCGTTGTAGCAGTACGCTTAACATTCTACCTTGTAATCCTTGGAAGTCAAAAGTTATTATTGCGTCATCAAAAATTATTTTGTGTCATTATTGTTAAGATATAAGACATATTTCATTTTATGATCGTGCAATATTCAAATGTACTGAAATCAAGGTAATGTTTTTAATTAATGTGATTTTTTTATTCCTTATCTACGCTAGTTCTGGATGTGGATGCATTCGAGCGGTTGCTGGGACCCTGCAAAGATCTCATGAAGCGTAACATTGACGATTACGAAGATCAACTGATTCGCATTTTTGGGTCAAAAGCCAACATTAGTGACGTACGATGAATCCAGTCATGTTTTACTCACCAAAAATGCGTCGTCAAAAGTACTTTAAAGAGAACAAACCAGCACTTAATCCCTCCTTAATCCCAAAGAAAAAAAAAATACTTTAAAGAGTATGTTGTGAACAGAAAATTCCTGTTAGAACCACAAAAAATCTCATTCTTTGACCTCATTTTACCCACGTCCGTTAAATACTGCACACTTTCTTTTCTTTTTCTGTAAAAAAATGTAACGTAGTCAGAATCTCTTATTTCTTCCTCGGTTACAAGAAAAAAATATTTTGTAAAGTTTATTGTGCAATTTCGTCTTCTTTTGAAGAGAAACTTTCTAGTCAAAATTAAAAAAAAAAAGTTTCATGGTGTCCAGTTTTGTTTTCTGTGTACATTTAAAAGGCTTCATTACTTTTTTATATATGTATTGTGCTTGTATTCCCCTGAACCCTCTATTTTCTCCTTTAAGGAAGAAAAATATTTTTCGCGCTTTTAACTTAAAAGGCGATCTGCGTTCGATGTCAATGTGAATGTCGCCCTTTTCTTGACAGAAAGATTTGTTTTACAGTCTATTGAATCAGTGAAAATTATCGTACTTAGGATTTTAACTCGACTGAGCAAGGTTTTGGGTTCGTTTTAGAAAGTTTTTCTCGAAATAATTCTTGTGACACTTTGACGAGAGGCTCAGTATTGAAAACGCTTAAAAAAAATGGAGCTTTTATTTTTCTTAACTTTCCAAAGAGCAGGATAAAAACAGACAACTTTTATCACTGCATAATTTTGCCATTTTGTGTGTTTCTTTTGACAATATGCGTGGTTCGTGGTGAAAGAAAATGGAATGGTTAAACAGTATGTGCAACAGTCAAATTCTCTATATTTATTATGGAATTTTATTATAATTGTGTATCCCTTAGTTTTTTTAATCTTTTTTTTTAGATATTTTTTTTTAAAGTCATGTATTTCCCAAAGCTGAAAACGTTTGAACCCTTGTTTTATGTATCAAATAAAGTCAAGTGGAAGTTGAAATTTCCGTTTAGTTTTGTGTCTTTTCTTTACCTGTAAGGTAGTCGAATTTGCGTGATGTATTGTCCTTTTTAACCTTTTGCGATGTAATGTCGAAAGCTGGAAGGGGAATTCTGCACTCAGTAAATGTCATATTAATGCTGAATCAGGTGAAATAAGAGATAACCCTTCAGTTATTAGCGCACTTGGAGATGTTTACCGTCAATTTACCAACGGGTTTTTCCGGTCAGTTGTAAAGAAATTTGTTTGCGTTCGTGAGTTGTCTTTTTACCAAAAGCATAAATCCCTCAAGTCACCTACTGTTTGTTATGCTAGTATGGTATTTTTAGCATTTTTGTTCGATTAAACTAGCATAGAAAACGTAGAAGAAGAGGTTAAAAAATGCAGAAAGATTTAAGATTGCCTGATGATTAACGCGAATGCCCTACGGTTATTAGCGTACTTTTCGCGATATACAATCCTTCCTACGGACGTATTACGAATAACGTAGTACGCAATGCTTAAGTTACGAGGAACTAGGTATTAGCTAAAATTTGGGTTCCCTTATCCAAATATACTTCTTAGGAAACCTTAGAATATTGGGCTTTGACCCGTTGTTCTGGAAAATGAATCTAATCTACGGATAGGTAGGCGAGTATAGTAATTTGTATTAAAATAACTATTGTATTAATCTCATTGTTTTACGTAACATTACAGACTAGGTATTTGTCAGGTTTTTATGCGTGGTCATGGAAGGATTGTTGGAAGCTGACGAAAGCAAACAACTAACCACGCCAAGCAGATTAACTATCTACAGAAGAAGCCTGGCGTTTAATTTCTACTTTCGAATTTCTGGTGTTATGCGCAATCCGTTGAAGGACGAACGCAAAAACATAAAAGGTTATATAACTTTTCTTAGCAGTGAAAGTAAGAACTATATAGTGTTTACGGTTAAAACGATCTCTGTTTTGCTTGAGAGCGTTGCACTCAACGAGAGCGAATTGGTTAGGTCCTTGCACAAACTGAGGTCGTCCCGAGGCTAACTTTCGTGCGAATTTGCATATCTGGGTACTGTAAATTTGACACAGGTCACATTTTCTACCAAACTAAAAGATTTTATCAAAACCTCTATCTTTCCTTCGGCTTCCTAGTTGGGAGATACCAAAAATCTGTCCTTCAGGATGAAAACAAGAAAGCACTTTCAAAACGGCTTCATCTCGTCTGTCCAACATTTGAACAGTCGGATTAGCTAACATTTGACTTCTTTACAAAGTATGAATTTGACTATGTATTAAAACAAAAATATAGTAATAAAACAATATTTCAGTACCGTAACACCCAGGTTTCATTTGTCAAAGTTTTTCTAGTGAAAAATTAATTACGAATATTTTGGTTCTCCGTTTGCAATTTGTAAATAAGAGGACCGTACCCTGTAATGCCAAATAAGTGTCTGTTCATTTGCCGATACGTGAAACTTGCAAAATAAGACTGTGTACATTGACTGTGATACAATACTATTCAAGTAGTTGGCTTTGTTATGGAGGAAGTGGTCATTTCCCCTTACCTTTTCTTCACGGTAAGATTTCTTTCAAACCGGTACACTCACTCCTCTTTAACACGACCAGGGTTTTCCAAGGTATTTCAAGTCGTCATTCGGAAGTTTCAGCCCTCTAGGTGTTCGTTACCTTACGGAGACTGAGTCAAGGTTTCTTTGCTCCAATGCATGCGGTTCGTAGTCTGTTTCAAAAGGTACACAGGTGTGTCTCCGTGTAGCTGTAAGTATGGACTAGTACCAGTTCTCTCCCGCAAGTCCACTGAGAAACTAGTTTTGTCTCCTTCCGTGAATAAAAGCCAGCTCGCCTTCACACCCAGCTTTTAGTTAGCTGGTTGACTTTGGAGAGTCACGAACCATACTACACACGTATACTAGAATCAAACTTTCCCTTTTACGGTGAAACAAGCTTTGAACCTCCACGAACTTCCTTTGCTATGTCCGGTCCGTTGGCCCGGAAACGCATTCTCATCATAAGTGCTGTGTAAAAATTCCCATATAGCAATTTATTGCTCCTGTTATCCGTTTACAAAAGGCGGATGAGAGCGAAAAACGCAACGTGTTGCTTTCGCTATTCGAGTTTACACAAGTGTTCTTGTCTAGCTGAAAGCAAGAACGTTTCAATCGAAATTTCAATTGTATAATTCGTCCGTGACCTCGAATTCGTTGACGTTTTGAAAGAACGATATCGTGTTAATAGTCTCGAGCAGAAATAGAAAATGGAGGAAGTGACCAGTACAAAGATTGGGGCCTTGGTTTTATTAATTGTGTTACGACTGTTCAGTGGACTCATTCCGATCGTTGTATTCGAAAAGCTGAAACGTATGGGAAACAACTTGAGCTCCGATCCGCGTAAAAACCAACGTAGCCAACGTCGCAAAAAAGCCATTGAGCTCTTCCTTTCCGTGTTGATGTGTTTCGGAGCCGGTTTGCTGCTTGCTACGTGTTTTATGCACATGATACCGGAGGTAATTACTCCCATCAAAACTTCGTTAAAAATATTTGTACGCTAAAAAGAAAGAAAATTCACACGTAGTACCTCCCCTTGATATTCGAAAAACATGTTAACCTGATTTGCGTGTTTATTTGGGTACTGATGAAGGGACCATGACGAATACAATCAGTAAATGAATGCGATTAGCGAAGAAAAGTAGAATTAGAAAAATGTGGCACAACCTCAACTGTGACTAATTCTCTCGTACTTTTATCTCTGTCGAAATGGTGTTTCTCGTGATATTGTTATAATGTGTATTGTTTTTACGTTGTATTTGTGTTTATTTTCAGGTGCGTGCGCAGCTTTCAAAGAAGCAGGTAGTCGCAGAATGGCCTATTTTAGAAGACTTCCCCATTGCAGAATTTATCCTCGTCGTAGGTTTCTTCCTCGTGTATTTTATGGAAGAACTAGGCGAATGGCTTTTGGCGCAAACAAATCCGGAGCCTAGTAACCCTACCGTCGCGGAATCGACTTCTCAGGACAAGAGCAAAGAACCCGCTAAGGGCACGTGGACGAGAAATATGGGTGCCAGATTATCCGGCAGGCTGACTTCGGCGTCCAGGGCTGATCTGATGACTTCCTCACTTTCGCTTAATTCGCCTTCCTCGCCACCGCGTTCTCCCACGGAATCGGTGGAAGCGCCACCGGTAACAGCGACGCCGGAGTATAAGTTCGAGTACTCGAAAGAACGCGTTCAAGCCCACCCGTTGGAAGATAACCACCAGCACAGTCACCAGCATCACGGCCATGGTCACAGTCACGGAATTCCTCTAGATACGTTCCGTCATAAGACGGTAATGGCCTCCATCCGCGGTTTGTTGGTAGTCATTGCACTATCGTTCCACTCGGTATTCGAGGGTATGGCTATAGGCTTGCAAGATAAAGCCAAGGATGTCTGGTTTCTTTTCGCGGCAGTCTCAGTTCACGAGTTGGCCATAGTCTTCTGCGTAGGGATTGAGCTACTCACGGCTGGAGTCCAGCGCGGACTTTACATTTTCTACATGATCACGCTAGGTTTGGTAACGCCGGTCGGTGTCGGAATCGCCATGATCGTAACGGAACTGTCAACGATCGAAACGCCTACGCATATATTAGTCATAGGGGTTTTACAAGGAATAGCTAGCGGAACTATTCTTTACGTAGTTTTTTTCGAAATCATGGAGCGAGAACGTCAAAAGCACAAACAAGGATTGCTGAAATGGTTCTTCATTGTTGTTGGCTTCGGACTCATGGTGGTGTCGGAACTCGCAGGTAAAATCCTTTACTAGCTCTTTTTTTCGGAATATAACTGTAGTGTATTTTTGCCCCCAACTCTTGCAAGTTTACCTAATGAATTGATTTCCAAAATCCTGCGACAATAGTAAAACTACACTGCAAAGCAGTTTTTAGATTGTGCTACAACACCTTACACTACTTTTATCCTTCAGTTACCATTGTACACTCGCTTATTGATGTCCAGGAAGAATTTGTTCCATTCTCTTACCTTTTTGCTGTTTAACAATTTGTCAAGAAGAATTAACTACACTTGTGAAGATAGGTGTGTAAAGCAACTTTCGAAAAGGGATTCTTTACGAGTCAAAAGTAGATCAAGGTAATTTTGTACCTAAACCACTGGAGACTTCCTTATAACATTTAGACGAGCAAGAGCTATGTGGAATAAAGAAGTTTCGTAGTTTGCCTTTTTCGAATGTTACGAAACAGTGTTTCTGTTTTTCTTGTTAAAGACAGCTTGAGTGCTTTTCTTCAGTTTCAAGGCTACAAGCTCATCTTATTTTTCTCCCCTCAGGCGGCCATTCTCATGCCGATGAGGACGGACATACGGTCTTACCCAATGGAATGAATTCTAGTTTATTATTGTACCACATCGACCATTCCGATCATTCGGGCCACTCGCACTGAAAAAGCATTAGTCATGGGAAACCAGTTTAAGGTAGAAATCTCGTAAAGTATTTCTCACCCTCATTTTAACTCCGTGTTTACTTTTTTTGTTATTAGATTTCCAAACAACGTTCCCTTCGTTGCTTAGCTGATGGGATTTGATACCGGAGAAAAAGGATCTCATCGTTCCTCTGTGTGTGTGTATGCGTGCCTTTGCAGTATTGACTTGGGAGGTTTCCAACGGCTGTTGTTTGCCTTAGATCGTTTTAATATGTAGTACATTCTGTTCAGCTAGGAACCGAAATGCAAGTTAGAAGCCTTTTATTGCTGCCAGAAGCCAGTAACTGTGTGCTTTAAAGTTGTACAAATAGCTAGGGTACCATTAATATATCAATATTTTTTGGGAAGAATGGTGCCACCCATTTTGTATTATTCAAAATGAAATAAGATTGTTACAGAATATTTTATCAGTAGAAAGACATGCTGCCTTCTTATTCGTCTGCGTCTTTGTCTAAAACGGCTCCTGAATAAGCCAAATCCCAATAATGTTCGACCCCATGCTTCCTAAAATGTTCCCGAGCGAAACTTTCTGTCGGACAAAGCTTGAAGATCATTTCACCAAAATTCCTTTGCTTGGTCGTTCCCTATGAAAAAGAAACATTACCAATCGCAATTTGTCATTTTGCCTCCGGGATTTTTCAGTGTCACTTTCAGTTGCTTGCTTTTTCATTCTTTGCTACTTTTGCGTTATTTTTACTTGTCTTAAGCTGTTTATTAAAAAGAAAGCTCTCTTACCTCCCAGACGAGAACACAGCTATTAACAGCGTCGGGGCCTTCACGGCCCTTGATGGGTTCTTCTTCCCATTTAATACGGTTCAGCATCAAGCGTTTATATTTCTTTTGTTGTTTGGGTCCTCCTTCGACAACGACCACATTAATATCTTTGAACAGAACTGCGCAGCCGGTCATCATGAGTTGCTTAATGTTGGTCTCCACTTTAAACTTTTTGCTGGGATGGGACAGGTCCTTCAACCTAAACGTGAAGGTCAAAAGGCTACTGCCAAATATCTAGAACCATGTAAACAAGTGTAACTACCTGTAGACCGCCACGTGGATTTGCAGACTCGTATCTTCTTTGATCTTTCTTATCTTCTTTTGACGTTGCTGCTCGGCAGTCAATTTGCGTTCCGCGTTGGCCTGTTTATGCGCAGCTAACCGTTTGGCCATTTGTTCACGGACATGGGCTTCGATCTTTGTTGGATCTTGTACCGCTTCGGTACCCAGAACTCGCATCAAATTTGAAATTCTCACCTAAACAGAACAGTTAATTAGTTTCACATTGCTGTTTTTAATACAACGACTTTGTGCTGCAATTATCCTTCAACACAGAAAGATCAAAGTAAGAAAATGAATTAAGTAAAATGATATTTGTAGGAATATCATTCTTCTGATTTTCGTAATAACTTGTCCATTGTGACACGACAAACGTGATGCAACATAAAAATTTAACGAAATCTTAAAAGGGCATCTTTTTAGATAGATAAGGTAATACTTCACTGGTAAATAGCGCAAACTTATTTGAAGGAAAGACACTGCACTGGACGTATAACTTCGAAACGTACTTTAGGTTGTGGCGGTGCAATCAAGCCTAAACGAATTTTTTCTTGCGTTTCCTTATAAGCTTCTCGGCGGTTGGTACGCCTTAATTTCTTGCGCTCTTTCGCCGTCAAGAAAACGGGCAGGAATGGAATTTTTAACGGATCAGCTGTAAAGACACAGAACATGTGGTTCCAATTCGATTATAAAAATGAAACCAGAAAAAGTTTTTACTTGGGGCTCTCAATTTAATTGGATGCTCAATTAGGTTGGTGATCGCTTCGTAGCGCAAGTCAGGCTCTTCGCCTTCGTTTTGATAATTTCTCGATTTAAGGATAACAGTATCCCACCACTCCACTTCTGGTCCTTCATCATCTTCTTGTTTATCAATGCGAGGTGCAATCAACGCTAATTTCGTAGCTGAATCAATACCCGTCTTTCGAGCAATTTGGTGAATTTCGCTTTGCAACCGTTCCAACTGAGCCTATTTTCACACGATCAATTACTTTTGTGTTTAATGTACTGAGCAGCTAAACAAACAGTGAAATAATCTAAAAAAAAAAAACAAATAAAATAATCGCAAAATAAATACGAAACGCTGTGAAACTACATAAAACTAACTCTGATTGCGAAAACAAATTTAAAATATAAAAAGGTGATAAATTCTGAAGACAATTACCTTCATGCGCAGTCGCGTGGCCATTTGCACGAATTTGCCCTGTTCATGGAAATTAAAACCTCGTTTGGGTCGTTGAATGCCTTTCGCCGTAACTCTCCCATCGAAAAAGCGACTTTCCTGCGTTTCATCGGCAGCTTGGGACGGCTTTTCGTGCGTCTGCACTCTGAATTCTTCTTTCTTTTTCGCTCGAATATTCGCCTACAAGAAAATTGGATTTTCTTCATTTTATAGCAAAAACTTTCAAATACAAACCTTCAGTGTCGGTGTATGGTGGGGTAGTTGGACTTCTTTTCCGGTCAAATCCACCGTTCGGCCTTTGTCGTCCAAGATCAGAGGTGCCGGCTTGCCTTTCGGTAGTTCAACATCGATGGGCGGAATTAATGGTGAAATTCCAGGTGTGGGCAGTTTAGGTAAGTTCGAAGCCAAGTTTGCCACACTTGAGCTGGCCAGTTTTGCGGCAATTTGTGCCTAAAACATGAAGCGTTAGCAATTTTCGTCTTTCTTGACAAGAATAAAAATACGAAAGAAATGGAAAAGTCGATACCTGTAGGTCTGAGATGCGTTTCGTCTTATCGTCTACAACGGTTGCAGGTATAACAGGTCCCGCAAAAGGAGCTTTGGGAGCTAAAGACGGATTCACTGCAGTTTGTGATGTAATTTCTGGTATTATTACTGTGGGAGGAGGGAGAACGACTGGAGGAGCAATGGAAGGGACGGTAGGCTGGTTTAAATTGATTCCCGAAGCTGCTAGGGCTTTTTTTCGTTCTTCAATCATTCGTTGTGCGTTGGCCATCATTTCTTTGATTTTCTCAGCCGAAAGTTGGCCAGGACTGGGTGTAGGCGCCGGAGGAGGGGCGGTACTTGGTGTTGCGGCGATAGAATTCGAATCACCGTTGTCGGTAGTGAAGCGGGAACGTGATCTTTTCGAATCTGGGCCATCGCTAGGCTCTTCTTTAACCCTTTTGGTGGCTTTTACGGAGGCTTGAGCTTGATGGACCAAATCGTAGATCCTATCGGTAAGTTTCTGTGCTTTTTGCTCATCCATCAGAACTTTTTCTATTTTCACTGCAAGACAGAAAGCAAAGATTAGTAAATTAAAATGCTAATTTACAGTGTTATTTTACTTAGTGTAGTATCTTTGTCATAGCCCGCGGATAAACAATTCACGGCTAGCGAAACGACTTCTCCATCATTAAACCCTAAGTAAGTAGTCACGGTTTTGTCAATGTAAGGGCGTAAGTCCTCCGCTTCTTTCCGTGAGATAGAAACTGACATTCTTAAAATTTAATCGGTTTGTTTAACTAAAAGTCAAGTCTAATTTCTAAATTAACGATAACAGAACGCAATGTTTGTAATGTGCGATCGCTGTTCGCACACGTTACGCTAACACTGATTTAATCTAACGCAGCAATAGATGGCGAAAACAGTATTGTCCGATTATATAGCCTACTACTTGAACTGTGAAACACCTACACTCTAATATAGTACATTCAGTGTTGCCAATTGATGACAAATCTCTCCTTTATCGATGTTGCGATACATATTTTTTTGTATTTTCTTATAAAAAACTTAAAACTATATGAGCATTATTTTGGTTACCTATCGTGGTTGTTTTCCATTAACTGAACAAATTCTAGTGACATTTGTCTGTATATCTTATATTTTTCGTATGATTTTGCAGAATTACTTTCGTCGCATTAATATTCATTACATAAAAAGTTGAACTTTTTAAAATGCATTTCAGATTAAAAAATGGTTTAACGAATTTAGAAAAAATCGAAAACACACAAAAAAACAAGTGCAACATGTTGCATGTAATATATTTGCACCCCGTAGGGGCGTGACAGTAGCAGAGAAGTTCTATTTGCGTTCCACGTAGGCAGTGGGGCCGGTTTTGAAATACACTGGTGAAAAATACCAGTTGGTGTTATCCTAAAGTCCAGTATGTCATTTCCAGTTCATAATCGTTTATTGCAAGTTGTATTTCTTGCATTGTCATGTGTAAATCACGCAATATTTGCTGAAGAAGCATGTCAAACTTACGCCGGAGGTTCTGTGTACCCAAGAGAGACAGGCCAGAGCAGCGGGCATACGCTGCAATGGACCAAAGCTATGAGTAAACTAATGCATGTAATTAAGTCTTATTTTAAATAACGCGTTGTATTTTTTTTTCAGTTTCGAAGCCTGCTCCACACTGGGAAGGAACTGCTGTAGTTAACGGAAGCTTTATTGACCTTAAACTATCTGACTACAAGGGCAAATACTTGGTGTTTTTCTTCTACCCTTTGGATTTGTAAGTTTTGTTAAAAAAAACTTTCCGACTATATTTTGATCGTCGAAGATAAGCTTTTTTATTTAGATAAATATTTGTTGTCCGTATTTATTTTTTGCCATTAATATTTCGTTGAAATTTCTGAGTATATTACATATTAATTAATTTGAAAATATTTTTGCAGTACTTTCGTGTGCCCGACCGAGATTTTGGCATTTAACGAACGCGCAGCGGAATTTCGTGCCATTAATGCGGAAGTCGTGGCATGCTCGGTAGACTCTCATTTCACACACTTAGCGTGGACGAACACTCCAAGAAAGGAAGGTGGTTTGGGCCAGCTTACTATTCCGTTGCTATCTGATCTCACTCACCGCATCGCCAAAGATTACGGCGTCTACTTAGATGATGTCGGACACACTCTGCGGTATTACTGCAGACTTCTTCAGTAACTTTGCGAATTAATTTCTTTCTCTCTTGTTGAGTAGAGGCTTGTTCATCATCGATGGAAAAGGCATTCTACGTCAGATTACTATGAACGATTTGCCAGTTGGACGTAGCGTAGACGAAACTTTGCGTTTAGTGCAAGCATTCCAGTATACGGACAAACATGGTGAAGTCTGCCCTGCTGGATGGAAGCCTGGCAGCGATACGGTAAAAGATTAGGAGATTTCGTGTTCATTATTAATTATGCATTCTTTCCTTTTTTTTCTGATTTTTAGATCATTCCTGACCCAGCTGCCAAACTGCAATATTTCGGCAAACAGCAAAGCGAATTGTAAATCATTATGCTAATTAAAGGAAATGTTTTTCTTAATTGATGTGACAATTGCCAAGTCCTATCAAACATGGGAGAGTGGTTGAAAATTCCAGAGTAACCTGGTTATGGTACACTTAAAAAGGATTATAGGGTCGGTTGGAGCTTTTGGAGGGCGTGTCAATTCCGTACTTCTCCACTCTTCTTCTAAAACCCTTGTGCGGATTGTTGTGTCTGAAATACAAAGACTTGTTGTCGTGTGCGTTGGACATATTGTGTTTTGAAAGCTGTTTTGTTCTAATAAATTTCGCTCCTTTTGTTCTCTGTGTAAAAGTATTACTTAGAAAGGCTTGTTATGCTCTCTTTTACTGGCACCGTTAGCGACCAAGTAGTTGTTTTCTTGACTCAAGTCTTTATACCTTTTCAAATTTAACTTTTTAATTTTTGTCTCACTGCATTCATTGTAATGCAAGTCTAAGTAAAACGGATTAAATTCAACTATTTTAATTCTGGAGCTCTTTCGAATGGTTTGAATTTCGCAGCTTTCTAACCAATATTGCTATCTTAAACTGTACGATATTCAATAACGTTAAGATGATCCGATATGAAAGCTTGTGTTTTGCTTTGGCAATTTGTACAAGGTTTGAAATATGTGTGCCGTAAAAGTTTTTATGTTTTGAGCAAACTGTATTTGTTACATATCGGAAGGCCACTTAGCATCTAGAACATTTAAAATGGAAGGTAAGCTTAGTATTTTGAAAGTTACAAAAGTGGAAATGACAGGCTAGTTGGAGGTACCGAGTTTTGTCAAGAATTCATACTAACTTTTCCTCTTGAATTATATTATTATTGCTTGAAATTTTTGCTGCTGCTTAAAAAGATTGCCGTTAGTTTGAAGTTGAAGTTAGGACCTCGTTGTCAGTTTTGTTAACCCATCCTAATGCCTATTGTGTGGTGTAGAAAATGCTGAATTTCATGCCGACGACTTGTACAACGCTGTCAAAACAAAACAGACGTCTGGAAACTTTCCTTCAGTTTACACTGACGATGATTTAGTTATCACACTTAAAAACAGAGGCCTGATCCCAGAACTACGTCCGTATCAATTAAATGCTTTAAAATGGATGCTCTCTCGGGAGCAGAAAAACCTTGCAAGTAATTCCGTTTGGTTTGACCTTCCGATTATAGGAGATTCTTAATTTTGTTGAACAGGTACTTCGCAAGCCACTATTGGTAACAGCGTGTTTGGTGGTATCTTAGCGGATGAAATGGGATTAGGCAAAACTGTCGAAGTCTTGGCTCTTATTCTCAGCAATCCTCACCCGTCTTCATTAGATAAAAGCAATTCTTCAGCATCTATCGTGGATGAGGTGAAAACTTGCATTCTCAGCCATTAAAGATAGTTGGCAAACTTCTGTTTTTTTCCATAAGTTTGTTTGTATTGGGGGCAATGTTAGTTTGTGCTTTATATCATATGTTCCGTTCTTGTTGGAGAAAAAGCTCAATGTCCACCCTAATAACATCATTCACGATTACTTTTAACTTTACAGAACATTTCGAATCTTGGGAGGGGCAACAAATGCTCCACGCGTAAATCCTTCCCTGAAGTATTCGATACTAAAGGAAGCATACAGGAGAAGTCCTTAACAGAAGATCTCAGTCAAGCTCACCTTTCAGATGTTCCAGAAAAAATACGGGAAGAAATTCCTACGGATCTACCGAAAGAAGGCAGAAAACGCTCTTGCTCAAAAAGTAACCGAAACTCGGAAACATCTTGCGTAAAGTGTGGTAAACCCCAGTTTGCGTCAAGCTCACCTTCAAAGAAAGCTCGCAACAGCATTGACAAAATCATAGAAGAGGTTGTGCAAAGTAACACTGACCTTAGCGACCACTGCAAATGTCCACGCAAAGTATCTGAAACACGTCAAAGAGCTTTGAAACTCTACAGTGAAGCTCTCGCTCCCTTTCAGAGCAGTAACTACGCCTCCAAATCGAAACCAAGTTTCTCGAACTCCAGCACAAACAAAATCCGCTGTATTTGCGGAGGCAAGGAAACTTCCAAAGAAACGCCCATCGAATGTAACGACTGTCATACGTGGCAACACCCATCTTGCCTGAATGTAAATGCCAGCCGTATTCCTGCCACAGAGTACTTCTGTCCCTTGTGTACCTGCAAGCGTGACCCAGTGATGTCCGGTACTACGCTAATTATTACACCAGCAACGATTAGTTACCAGTGGATCAGCGAGATCCGTCGCCATGTTAGTACTCGCTGCAGAATTTTGCTCTACAAGGGTGTTAAAACACATGGTTACCTTCACCCGAACGATTTAGCTCACTTCGATATTATAATCACGACGTACCAAGTGCTGCGTACGGAATTGCATTTTGCCGACGTAGTCTTAAATGAGCCGCCGCGATTAAGGCGTGCGTCGTCGTTTATGACTACGCCCTCGCCTCTGGTGAGTGTTCATTGGAGGCGCATTTGCTTGGATGAAGCCCAAATGGTAGAAGGAACCAGTACTCAGGCTGCCAAAATGGCATTACGACTTACCACGAAGCTCAGGTGGTGTGTTACGGGAACACCAATACAGAAATCCGTAGCCGATCTTTACGGGTTGTTTACGTTCTTGCAGCTGGAACCGTATGACCAGTTTAAGGTTTTCCGGAACGATTTCTTAATAGGAGACCCGGAGGTCAGCATGGAGAAGTTGGCGACGGTACTGGCACACGTGTTTTGGCGTTCCAATAAGAAAGATGTCAAAAATCAAATTAGAATACCAGAGCAGACGCAAGTACAGCATTGGCTGAAATTTTCGCCAGTGGAAAGTCATTTTTATAAGCAACAGCATGCGAGTTGTGCCAGTGATGCATTAACGAGGTTTGATACTTTCGGAAAATTGAGTTTACGTCTGAGTGACATTGACCGTGAGACCCTCAATAAAGTAAGTTACTATTACGAATAGAGCAAGTAGTTTATTATCCTTTCTTAACGAAACTTACGTTTTTTTCGTCATTCCAGTTGCTCAATCCATTACTAAGATTACGACAAGCATGTTGCCACCCTCAGATGGTCAAAGGACAATTTGTGTCGCTAAATCGCGTGGCCTTAACCATGGAACAACTTTTGGCCGCTTTGATAAAGAAAGCGTTTGTGGACTGTGAAGATGCACACCGACTGTGGGTAGCTGCCGTGAATGGTATTGCTGCAGTTCATATAATTAAAGAAGAATGGGTCGACGCTGTGGAGATGTACAGGACAGTTTTAAGGAAGAATGAAGAGCTAAAAGGCGTGGTTAAAACTGACACATTGCAAGTAAGCCCCTCTTATTAACTTTTTTAAGAATAGCTGTGTTAATTGCTAACAAAATAATGGTTTAGTTACTGCATACGACGTATAATTTGTCCCAAGTTTTGGAAAATAGTCAAGCTAAGATTGCTCCTACGTTGAGAGATTCGAAACTTAAAGAAGAAGTGGATCAGCTCAAGGATCATTATTTAAGCCCCTTCGCTGTGAATGTAAGACTCTTAATGAAACTTATACTTGGAGTTACCAAAATGTAATCGTACATTGTTGACATAAACGAGGTTATGGATACATACCTTATTTTTTAATATGTATTTAACTGTTTAGATCGTTAAAGCGGAAGAGAGACTGAATACCGTTGTTTCCAAAGTAGCAGAGTTTGAAGAACAGATGAACGCGTTGGCGGAGGCATGGTGGTCAGCTTTGCTAACTAGTGTTCTGCAAATGGGTTTGGATGCCCGTTGCGTTTTAGAAGTCCAAGAAAAATTGTCTGAAAGCTACGGTCAAGATAAACTCGAACGTGTGCATAATCAGTTTAACAATACGACGGGGTTGATGTACCTGCTTTCCTCAAGACTGGACGAAATCAACGAAAATCGCGAAGAAGTAAACAACGCCGTCAAAGATTTGAAGAAGCGACCATTAGAAGTACTAGCAACGGAAGCCTCTTTCTGTCACTTACGTCCCGAATCGTCGAAGTCACTGAAACGGTATATTCTTGGATTTTTTTTAACACAAGTATATAAACTAAGTTTCACAAAATGTATAGGTGTCAGTTGTGCATCGCCCATGACCAGATTGAAGATTACGAAACTTTGCTCTTCCGTATGGCAGGAAGAAAAGAAGTCGATGAGAACGAAGGAGCGAATGCTTTAATGGACGAATTGCGCAAAGGCACGTGGGCCGATGGTGACACGGAAAGAATATTAAAATGTAATTTACACGCTTATTATTTGCTTGAAAATTTGATTTTAGAGAGCATTTAAGAGATCTATAATGCATGTGAAATATTTAAGTAATGCAGAGTGATAATCACCATAGTAATTAGTACTATTTTACGTAAACAACACATTAAGGTACAAGTGTGCTCTCTCGAAACTTCAAAACTTTTATATTTACCTTCAATTCTGAATATTTTTTTTAATATCTAATTTTAGTTGATTCACACTTCCGTTTGTTGACGTCTTCCTAGATTAGTTATGAACTTTCTTGTGCATTTTAAGGTTTATTGGCGTTTGCCAGAAGAATTGATACCCCGGCCAGTATTATCGAGGGAGGAAATGTTCATCTTAAACTCTTTGATGCCATGAAACGAGAATTTCGAGTAAGTGCATCAAGCTTCGTTTTAAAATGTCTGCGAGTTACTTCTACTCCATATATTATGGTAAAATTTAAATAGCTTCTTCGCGTATATTGGCGACGCTTAAGTGACCAAGTTGCCGCTGTGGATGAGTTAAATATGGCCAAGTTGCGGCTGCGATTGCGTTTGCCAGGAGAGAAGAAAGTTAACAAAACTTTGGCCCAAGTCAACAAACGAGTAGCGAGTGAATTGGAAACTGGTTTCAGAGAAACCTACGAAAGCATCTACATAATTGAACCCCATGAGGTAAATTAGATTTTTTCTTTACTTTTGTGATTTTGTTTTATCTGATTAATTTTTTGCCCTTTGTCTAGATTGATACTCATCTTGCAAAATTGAAAATGGATGAAACCTTAGCTCTTCATGAATTTAACCGCAAAAAAGGACGACTGCTCTACTTGCAAAATTTGGAGAAAGCAGGCTATGGCAAAAAGGGTTCTTCTAATCCCGAAGAATGTCCCATATGCAAACTCGTCTTGGGAAATAAGGTAGCTTCCTTATGGCCCGTTTCCTATAGTTTTCTCTTTTTATAAGCCATTTTTTTTTACCATAGTCATTGCAATCCTATTTTACAAATTTACATTCATATGTGTCGTGTCCTTAATTTTGTACTAGATTTTGAATACTAATTTTATCTTGTTCCGATGTGCCAGTGGAGCGTACTGCAGTGCGGACACTCGTTTTGCGTGGATTGCATCCAGTATTTAATAACAGGGGTAGGCGTAGTTAAGAAGGTAAATTGCGCCGTGTGTCGACAAATCACGCCCGCCAGTGAGGTGTCTTATGTGGATACGTGTCCACGAGAAGAAACAGAACAAGACGAAATTGTGATCAAAGGCTCGTCTTCTACCAAAGTCGAAGCTGTCCTCCGTCGTTTACTCACGATTCGTAAAAACGAACCTGAAGCTAAAGCGCTAGTTTTTTCTACGTGGGTGGATGTTCTGAGAATTATTGGAAAAGCTTGCCAGGAGAACGGAATCCAGCATTGTGACTTGATTGGAAGTAAATTCCAAGAGAATCTTGCAAAATTTAAGGTAGGTGATCTGAAAATTATTCTATCCATTATTATATTGTGTGTATTTTGTAGGAGTCGTCGGACATTCCAGTTTTGTTAATACCCTTAAAATCCGGAGCAAATGGACTGAACCTTATCGAAGCTACTCATGTTCTTTTGGTGGAACCAATATTAAATCCCGGTAGTGAGTTGCAAGCTATTGGACGTGTTCATCGCATTGGCCAAACCAAGTAGATATTTTTTCTTTTTGAGCTGTATATGTCAAATGTGAACATCTTATTAATTTGTGTGTTGAAAATTAGGCCCACTCAGGTTCATCGTTTCCTAGTGAAAGACACGATAGAGGAAGGACTTGCTAGACTAGTGCAGCGACATGTAGCGGACTCAAGCGAAGCACTGTCGGCCAAAGAAAATCCCGTAACGCTGTTCGAACTCAGGGACCTGTTTTTATCTCAGATTTGTGTGTCATCCGAGACTGACACTACTGAAGTTGAAATATCGTGAGTTGCGTATAACGTGTTCCTGTCATCTTCGTATGCATTTTTTATAATAAAGTCTTGTAGTAATCTGGTAAAAGAGTTGTTGGTAATCTTTGAACACAGTGAAAACAAAGGTTTGCACTGGAAAGAGGCAAAACGTATGGGCTTCTATTTTAACAAGGTTGAGTTGAATGAGAGATAAGTCAATGGCAATCTCTTTGAAATTGTACTTGGGACATAGTTAAATATCCAGATTCAGATAACTTGCTTTGGTACAGTAAATATGTAGCATATTTGATATATTTCGATTTATTCGGGCAGCCGGCTCTCCTGGAAGCGAAAATCATTGTCGTGGTTTCCTAATATAGTAAGACGGGTACATGTACATTTTCGCATACCAAAAATAAAAAAAGTCTAAGAACAATATGAGTTACGTTATCGGTATTTAGAGATAGCCTAAAAGCACTACATAGTAGTTTTCTGAGCCTGGTTATGTGAGGAGAATTATTCGGTACATCTCACAACAATCAATATCAGGTAATCAGTGTAGATTCCACTCAAAATGGAGTGTTTTAAGGAAAACAAGGATCCTACGGAAGGTTTTAAACAAAAACTTTTTCTATTATATAATTGGGGACTTTATATTACACACGCATGATTTGCTTCACAAGCGCTGGTGCATTCGGAAAAACTTTTATTACACATTCTTTGATTTTGTCAACCTCCTCAGCAACAGGGGCGCAGCCAGGAATTTTTTTTTTCGGGGGGAGGGGGGGACAACCTTTTCTTGATGCTGCCACTGAGCTTACTTGCCTATAAGAAAATATTTTTTTTTTTTTTTTGGGGGGGGGGGG